>JAPFFP010091293.1:0-20907 GCA_026153255.1 Solanum medicagineum
ATATATATATATATATATATATAGTGCGCGTGGCGGTCACGTGCCCCCAGTTCCCTTTTCTTCCCCATTTTTCCCTTAACGCAGTACAAACTCTCTCCCTTCCTATCTTCTTCTTCTTCAACGAACTTCACCTCAACGAACCAGGGGAGCGACTCAAAGGAACAAACCCAGCTAAACGCCAAATTCCACTCAACGTTCACCCCCTTTCTCCGTACATACATGTCCCTCCTTATTCCCCATCTTTCGATCCATACCTCATCCGTTGTGGAATCAAAACGTGGTGCATATCACAATCATCGATTGACTCGTGGATGATTCCCAAATGATGAGGTGGGCAATTTCAAGGTCAAACTCAAAATCGAACCCGGATTTTTCGCAAATCACCCTCCAATTTTTCTTCCTATTTAAGCCCTAATTTGGGGACTATATATACCTTTTTCAAGCATCATTTAGGCCAGCCTTGGATAATCGAAAACCCTAAAAACCTCAAATCGATTTTGACAGTCGTTCCTTGACCTCAAATAGATTCTATTTCTATGTTTGAAAAATAATTTTTTTCTAGAAAGGGATTGTGTTTTCAAGGTTCCTGAGCTTAAGGATTTTCATTCTCGGAGTTTAAAGGTCTTCAGACAAAGCTCCATCTGATGTGGAAGGTCGGCTCAAGCTCGAGTACCCAGTTCGTTGCTCCAAGAGAGATAACGCCCTCGTCTCACTCTTCTTCATCTCGTTCAAGTCTCATATATTGTGTTCGAATGTGAATCTTGAAGCTATATCGAAGTTGTCATGTTTGTATTTTGTTTGTCTTGACTGGAAATGCCCTATTGTGACGAGTTGATACTGTGGTGCTATTGTTGTTTTGTCGTTAAGAAGTTTCTGGGAATGTGTTGTGATGCTGTTAGCTGTCAATTTTATTGTTTCTTACTCAACGTGTGTTGTGTTTCAATTGATTTCAAGTTCTTTTTTCTAGTTAAGTAAGGTTTCAAAAACACAGTCTCATGCTTTTAATAGCTGCATCCATAACGTGAGTTTGATTTCTTCATAAAATGGCTTTAAATCCAGAAACATGTGTAGCGAAATTCACCGTTGTTCTCCATCTCCGTCTTTACCTTTTTCTTAGAGTGAACGGTGTGGTTCTACTTCATTTCTGATTTAGAGTATAGGGCGGGTATTTTTCTGAGTTCGTGATTGATTAAACGCTGTATTTCAGGGTTCTCATTAGTTCACTTGTGTCGACGACGAATTATGATCTTGTTGAAACCCCCTTAACCCATAGTTGTAGACTCTGCTTTAGTTTGTTACTGTCGAACGCATCAGCATCTTGAGCTATCTGTTGTCACTTCATTTTAGTTTTATTTGGCATGTAGTTGCATCTAATGGTAATCCACTGATCTAGATGTGAAATGAGGTGTGGGCTGGTCTGTTAAGTTGATTTCCTTCTCTGATTTTGTCCCAAATATGCTTATCTATTTCAAAATTTGTTGCTTCTCTAGTTCGTTCTTGAGTTCAACTAGTCTGTTAGTGTTTAAAGTTTAGCAAGTTATAACTTGTTTTTGAGTGTCAGTTTCATGTCCTTAAGTCGCACTCATTTCGCCTCGAGAATACAGGTTTTTTAATATGCTGTAGGAGTCGTTTGTTATCTAGTTGTGTCTGGTTCCTCTCAAAATCTGAGCTTTATGTTATATGAGCTACGCTATTTTCTAAACCTCGAGCTAGCATGATATTGAAAACCTTCCTGGCTTAATTAGTTTCACTTCGTCTCAGTAACCCTCGTTTGGTGTCAACATTTAAGAGATCAGTACTCATTATGGGTTAACATTTGGAGATCAGTACAATATGTTTTATTATTGTTGCCATTTCCCATCACTTTTGTCGACTGGAAAACAGAGAGAGGGTATATTTAAGATCCTACAAGTTGTTATACATAGTTCTCATCATTTTCAAGGTTTGTTTCCTTTGATTTGCTGGAACCTAATTTGGATATTGTCTTCACCGTCATGTTTGGGATGTTTCGGTTCGTATTGTTTTCAGCTGGCATTTTGTGTATGAAAGTGAACAAATCGTCCTATTATGGTCTATGTTGTGTTAACTCTCCACCTTCAGAAGCCTTCTTTGATACACATATCTTCATGCTAGGTAGTTTGAGTTATTTTTGTATTTTACTTGTTTTATTACAAGTGATTCATTTCGGAGTCTTAATGGGCTCCTCTCTTATTATTGCATCTCGTTGGGCCATGGAGGCCCAACCCTCTTTTGAGTCAGCCCCATTCCCAAGATAAGTTAATTACGGGCCTTGGAAGCAAGAAATTTAGTGTATATACACTGGTATATCGTGTATCTACAGCAATGTGCAGGAAGAAATGGGGCTTAAGTGGCCAAGGAGCAGTCTACAAGGTTAATGGAAGCTGATATACAGGTTCTTGGAAGCCAAAATTAGTAAATATATACCGATATACAGTAGATATACACTAAGTGTACACCACAGGCAGAAATGGTCCAAGCCCATTTCAGCAGGAAGCAGCAGTTGGGGCAAGTTTCTAAATGGGCTAGGGAGGCCCAAAATATAGGAGTTAGGGAAGGTGGATGATTGGGCCTGCCAGGCCCAATTTTATTTTAATCTTTCCTTGTTTTATATTTATCAATGTTGTTTGTGATATTTGTGTGATCCTAACTCTAACATTTTTGTATTATTTGATTATTATTAATCTAATTATTTCCCCAATATTGCTTCTAGTTATGTTAATCTTCATTATTAATAATTTTTGAGTGTTGGAATTATTCGTGCAATTTATTTTTTGGGGTTTGAGGTGCTAGTTAATTTTAAACTTAATCAATTTTTTGCAAAATTAGTCATTTCTTTCAAATTCAGTCAGATTTAGTCAAATTCTTTCAAGTTTAGTCAATTTCTTTCAGATTTAGTCAAGTTTAGTCAAATTCTTTCAAGTTTAGTCTTTCTTTCAAATTTAGTCAAAATTTCTTCAAATTTAGTCAAAATATCTTCAAATTTAGTCATTTCTTTCAAATTTAGTCAACATTTTCAAGTTTGGTCATTTATTTCAAAATTAGTCAAAATTTCTTTCAAAATTAGTCAATTTCTTCAAATTTAGTCAATTCTTTCAAATTTAGTCAACATTTTCACATTTAGTCAATTTCTTTCAAATTTAGTCAAATTTGGTCAAGTCTTTCAAATTTAGTCAACATTCTTTCAAATTTGGCCAATTCTTTCAAAATTAATCAACTTTTAAACTAGTCAACTTTTTCAAAGTCAATCAAATCTTTAAAAAGTTAGTCAAATTCCTAATAGTTGGTCAACCGATCGTTAGCGGCTATTTTGAGTGATTAAGTTCTTCTCAATGTGGAAATTGAACCCAAACCCTTTCTTTGGTATTTTTAAAAAGATTTTTCTGTTAGGTCTTTTAAAATGTTTATTGGTTTCCTAATTATCCGTAAAATTAGGCGTCAACTCTTTCAAATTTTGAGAATTTGGTTTATACTTAAATTGATTTTGTATTAAGTCGATCATTTTCAAAATTAAAGTCACTTTTTCGAATTAACAGAAATGACGACTCTTCTGGGGAAATAATTAGGTTCTAACCATTAGATTAGGATTTATTTGACTAATTATTCGGGTTGTAATAATTAATAATTGTCTTTTATTCCTTATTTGTTTTATTTGTTTAAATTTTGAATTAATTGTCATTTGCGTGTCATAGCACTTTCTATCATATCTTTGTATTTGGGAGGATGATTTTGCGAACTTGCAGCCAGATTTCCAAATACTTAACCCCTTTTTGGAATAAGTGGCAATTTATTGGTTCGTAATGCGTCCAATGGTTGTCATGATTTCCGGCCCAGGTTATCCGCCAGGGTTCCCGGTTCATTCGAAACCACTCTTAGACACCTAGTACATAGTAGAACCCAAAACCCTTTTTAGGATCATTAGCCTAGGCCGACCTAATACCCAAGGGGGTATTGGGCCCATTAGTATCCACCCTGAGTCTATTTGACCCACGACCAATAAGATGATCATACTTATGTGTTTTAATCGAAGGATGTGTAGTAATTTAAGCAACTCATTATCACTTGGGTGGGGGGAACTTAACCTATTTGTTTTTCTTGTAGGATGGCTCAAGTTTATGAACCCTTAAAGACTAGAATGGTGACTCAACCTCATCCCTTTCTCAAAGTATGGTGGGCAAGAATGAATGAGTGCAACAAAAGCGAGGTTCAAAAGCACATAGGCTATCTCCCCTCTCTAATGGAAATGGAGGCTTGGCCAGACTTAATTGGTGCAATGATTAAGTTTTGGCATAGGGATTGTATGATATTCCGTTTTGGAGACGCTGAATTAACTCCTACTCTAGAGGAAGTGTTGGAGAGTTACAAAAGTGTAGACATGTGCAATAAGAGAAAGTCTAAGCCAGATGACGACATTCTAATTCCCAAAGTCTGGGGTCCAAAGGAGATTAAGGAAGTACTCTCATCAGTCGACGTTGAATGGATAAGTCGGCTCAAAGGACCGAACATCCCATTCCAAAAGTTGTACTATCGATTCGGATGCGCTAATGGCTATAAAACGTTTAAAGGGTAATTTACTTCCAAACAGGCTTGGGAAGAGAAGCGGCGTTTTGTTTTCGTGGTATGCTTGTTGGGGACCATGGTTTTTCCCCAAAATCTGGGGCACGCTATTCATCCGAGCATGATAATGGTTACTCATGCCATCTTCAACGAGGTTAAATATGGAACACCGACCAAGTATTACACCTTAGCACCTATGATCCTCACTGATATTTACAGGGCTTTGGATAAATGTCAGAATGGGAGCCGATTCTTTCGAGGTTGCAACATGATACTTCAGTGGTGGATGATGAAGCACTTACTCAAAGCCCACAAACCGGATCCAAAATGTCAAAATGATCAATTCGCTTCTCACAGTTGGTGATTACACCTCAATCACTTCAAAGCAGGGAAATAACAACAATTCTGGATGCCAATATTGAGTGGATTGCGAGAAGAAGATGTACAGTGGTCCGTTGATGATGTTGTTATGAGTGACACCGTAATTTGGAGTAAGGAACTTCGTTTCTTGGTATTTACCGGACTTAGAGGCACCTGACCATATGATCCTGGTTGAGTTCTCAGGCAGTTAGGCTGTAAGCAAGTCGTTCCTCAGATAGGGGATATGAGGAAATTCGCGACAGACTAGAAAGACGTCAAGTATCCTTTGCTAGGATAATGATTCAATAATGGAAAACTCAGAGTGTGGAAGGAGATAAGGTTCCCAACAGGTTTAATGACAAGTTTAGTGGTGCGTATAAAGAGTGGTTGAAGAAGAATCTTGCTGGAACAATCAAGCCTAGCTCGAATGTACCCTGTTATATCAAGGATGTTGAAGCCAAAAGTCTAGTCTTACATCATCGACTCCAAGAGAACTATCAGGAAAGTCATTTAGCCTATCAGCGTCGACACTTGGAGGATGCTAAGGTTATAGAGCAGCTTAGGAAGGAGCTCAGTAGAGCGAGACAATGCATAATTGGGCTGGATGATCACATGGAGCAACAAATTCAGAAGATGGGGGAAGCCAGTCACGAAGAGGGGGCTCAGTTGGCAAGGGACTATTTGTGGGAAGACAGATACTTCATATGGCAGGAGGTTGAGATAGCAAAAAGGGCAAGGGTCAGAGAGAGAGCCAAAGCAGTCTGAAGTCTTTTTTTGTCCCTGCGTAGGATTGCTTTTATTTCTGTACTTTCTTCTGTTAAAAGTTTGGAGATGTATCTTTCTTTATGTTTTGTAAGAACTTTTGATGTATTTATCAATATGTCTTGTAAGCATTTTATTTTTGCAAATGAAAGTACTTTGGGGATAATGGATTGCCTTTAAATTAATACATATCCTTCTATTCGATAGGCCTACCCCTGGCATAAAAGGGTCACCTGCATTAAGGACACACAATAACTGTTTCTATGCTATTTGTTATAACTGTTTGTATGATTATGTTGTTTTATTTGGGTAAAATTCTAGCCCTATCCTTTTGAAAGTTTTCAAGAGCCACCTAGGCATAAATCCTAGTCACTTCAAATATGCGACCAAATGATTCTTTGAGTCTTAAGTTTCTCAGCAAAGTCCGAATTCCTTAACCCACTGTTAAAATCTCATTCTTCCATCTTAGGAAAGTTGGATTGGCTATCAGAATGGAGAAAAGCCAAAGTGCTAAGAGTGTTGAAAGCATATTGACAAGGATGCTAGGCAAGGTCACCCAAGAGGCCTCGGAAGATAGAGAAGTGAATCAAGCTACCAACACGATGCTTGCTAAAATAGCTGAAGCTGATGAAGAAATGAGAAATACCGACGATAAAAGACCAAGCCTGAGTAAGGCAAGTCAAATACTCGAAGAACATTTATTTACTCTAGAGGGATATCTTGGAAACATAATAGCTCGAAACACGGAAGTGGAGGCGGAAATCGAGGCCATCCTGGAGGAGATAACCCGGTTGAAGCAGGAGAATCCCCATTGTGCCCTCCTAGGACCGAGCAAAGAGGCCGAGGGAGCTGAGGTTGACATCCCTCCAAAAGAGTGATTCAAATCAAGTACGAAGAAGGAAATCAACAAATCAACAGAAGAAGTCTAAGCAAAGACATTTTATGTTTCTTAGCAAGCTTTCTATCCTGTACTTTTCATTTTTCGTATGATGAAGTCTATTTGAATCAAGCTATTCCATATATTCTCGAACTACATAAGGCCTGATTTCTTATTTGTGAGATATGTAGGCAGCCTTTTAGGCCCGACCTCTATCTTTCCAAAGCTTATTTTTTCCCCTATCTATACTACCAATAATACAAGAAGACCTGACTTGGCGCAAATAAATCTTCCTGATCCACTATTTCTAAAATCATATAGGCAAAGTCCTGCCTATTTACCATATCTCGCGTATCCATGGGCTAGTTTATTCTCAAATAAAACAATAATTGTGTACTTATTGATTTATGTGTGTTATCTTACATTACCTATTCATCTAAGGGAACTAACATGTTTGCTTTTGAGTAATTTTTCTTACAGGTAATTTAGAATTGATCTCTGTTGATAAAGCTGACCGATCGTCCTCATTTCACTAGATCAAAAGTCCACAAAGATTCCTCCCCTGACCAAAACCAGTGGAAAGGAAAAATGATGGACAACAATGATGATGCAAGCCTGACTGAGATCACTGTGACGATCCCATTATCGCACAACAGAACAAATTGATTGCGTAGCTGATGCAATAGATTGTTGACATGAAGATGGAAATGAAGAAGACTCAAGAGTTAGCAAATTTGTCCATCATTGTTAATCTTCCCGGTCTAGACGATGGGAGGCCTCCATTTCATTTTCCTTGTCCTAATCTAGCTCATCAACCTATCCTTATCTCAACAAATCCACCAATTACCCCTATTCAAGCTTCTCCTGTCATCGAATTAACTACCCCTGATGCAGGACCTTCTAATCTTTTTCCCCAAGCACCACCCCCTATCCAAAACCCAAATATTGCTCAAGCCTGCAGTTTCTCTCAAATTGCCTACACTATCCACCCCCAGATAATCCCTCCTGAAAGTCAAGTTCCGAACCAATACAACCTACTTGCCACCCAAATTGTGCCTCGTAAAATCCCCTTCCATATCCCAATCCTTACCAATCCATAAATCCCTCGCACCACTTATCCCAATCCTTACCAATCCATAAATCCCTCGCACCACTTACTCTGAGGTTGACCATTATGAGGAGAAGGAGAAAGAATGGAAGGCCAAGGAGGAGACGGCCAAGTTGGATATAAAGGAAGAAATTGCAAAAGCTATGAAGCAATTTCGCTATGCACATGATGTTGCGGGGTTGGATTATGAGGATTTATGCATTCACCCAGATCTGAACCTTCTAGAAGGGTTCAAAATACCAAAGTTTGACACTTTCGATGGAAATGGAAATCCTCTGGCCCATCTAAGAGCATATTGTGATCAGCTGGTAGGTGTCGGAAAAAATAAAGCATTGCTGATGTGGCTTTTCAGCTGAAGCCTAAGTGGGGAGGCCTTGGAATAGTTTACCTCCCAAGAAACAAACCAATGGGCCAGTTGGAGTGTTATGGCCAAAGATTTTGTCGAAAGTTTGGCTTATAATGTCAAAATCATGCTAAAGCGCTATTCATTGGAGAAGATTAGACAGAAGTCAACTGAGAGTTATTGGGAATATACCTATAGATGGAGGAAGAATGCCGCCAGAGTGTGTCTTCCCATGTCTGAAAAAGAGAATATCGAAGTGTTCATGCGCTCCCAGGAGCCGGAGTTTTATGAAAGAAAATGCTGCTCGTTGGAGCAAAATTCTGAGATATAGTTAATATTGGGGAGGATATCGAAGATGGACTCAAAACGGGCAAGATTACCCGTATATCAAATTCAGCCGGATCGTCTAGGATGTTGAGAAAAAAGAAAGAAGATGTGTCAGCTGTCTCCGGCGTACAAGACAAAAGGAGAACCCCTAGCAGCCACCCTAGAAAGTCCACACCCCTTCAAATCCATTTTCAACCTACCCCAAGTTCATTCCCTATCTTTCATGCTCAACCCAGATGTCATACTCCACCCGCAAACTACCAAACCCCTCCTCCCCATTATCGCTCCCCACAATATCCAAACATCATCCCGAACTACCAATCTCCACTGCCAAGTTGCTCCAATATCCAACCAACTTATCAGAACCCCTCTACCAGTTACCCAATCCTAAATCCCCAAACCCCACTGTCAAATTACCAAGCACCCCCATACTCAAGGTTCCAGACCCCTACACCCCCCCTCGAAACCATCCCAATTACCATCGAGTGCCTCTACCTCCACAAAATAACTATAACCATCCTCACCCAAACACAGATAAAAAACCCCTTAGGGTGTACACTCCACTCGCCAAAAGTCGGACAAAGCTATTTGAAAGATTGTCAGCTGCAGGGTTGATCCAGCCCGCCCCTCCGAGAGCCGTGGATGCTAATTCTCGTTTCTTCAGGGGTGATCAAACTTGTTCTTACCACTTTAACAGTGTTGGACATGGCACTGAAGATTGCATAAATTTGAAGCATAAAATCCAGGACTTGATTGATCGCGACATGGTCGTTCTTCGGACTGTCGCTCCCAATGTCAACAAGAATCCTTTACTTGATCATGGGGGGAACATTATCGGTATGATTGAGAGAGAAGAAGATTGGTGTACACCTAAGAAGATAGTTCCAGATGGCGCTGTAAGTTTAGAAAAAAGCGTGGCATCTCTAAGTATCACCGAGAGCCAAAGATGGAGATTTTGATACCTTGTGAAGTGATTGCTACGACACTAAGAGGAATTCCTAACAAGAAGGTTGAGATCGAGATTTCGATACAGGAAAATCAGTTCAGGGAGCAGGTAGAAAAGCTCAAAGGACGATAAGTGAAGCTGAGCCAGAAGAATTTTGGAGAGGAATGCGGCCTCAGGAGTACTCTATCGTGAAATACTTGGAGAAGATACCTGCCCAAATTTCTATATGGGCACTATTGATGAACTTACAACGTCATAGACAGGCATTAGTGAGAGCATTAGAGGACACTTATGTGCTTGTATGAACAGATAGCGATAATCTAAAAGCTATGATAGGCCGGGTTACCAGGGTCATTGCATCATTTTTGGGAATGAAGAGCTACCATTCGAGGGGGCAATGCACAATAAGGCGCTTCATGTTACAATCAAGTGCCGAGACATGATTCTAAATTCTGTCTTGATCGACGACGGATTAGGAGTGAATGCTTTCCCTCTTTTTACTCTCAAGCAATTGAACTATGATGTATAGAAAATCTAGCAGAGCCGAGTTAATGTAAGAGTGTTTGACGGTGGCCAGAGAGATACACTGGTAGCAATGAATCTAACAATTTGTGTGGGACCCACTGAGTTCATTGTCGAACTTCAATTGATTGACAAAGCTACCAGCTATAACGTGTTGTTAGGAAGGCCTTAGATCCATATGGTGGGAGCTGCGCCTTCTACCCTCCACCAAATGATGAAGTTCATTTGGAATGAACATGAAGTGGTTATTTATGGTGAGAGAAGTCATTCGAATGTGTATGCACCCATCATCGATAATGTCACTAGAGGATCAGATTTTCACATAGTTGAAATAGTGAATGCTACCGAAGACGACTGGACGTCAGGACCTCCTATGCCTGCTGTTTATAAGATGATAGCCACAGTGATGTTGAGGAATGGATTTGAACCTGGTCTTAGGCTAGCGAAGCACTTGTAAGGTATTACCGAGCCTATTCCATTGCCAGCAGAATAGTCAAGATTCAGCCTAGGATACACTATCTTAGGGGAAGTTGAGGGGGAGATGCAGAATCCGAAGGATGATCGAGCCTTAGCCCGGCCAATACCGCACCTATACCAGTTATTTCCAGTACAAGAATGCATAGGTGACGATGGTCTTGGGGGAGGGATCTGGGACCTTTTTGAGGAAATTGATGCAATTGATGATGATGAAACAAACCAAATATCAGGTGTCTGAAGTGCTGAGCCAGATGACCAAGAGTTGAGAAAAACATCCACCTCGCTGTTGATCCCCTACTTGTCTTGGTAGATGAAGAATCGCTAAATTACTTATTTTAAAAAAACATAGGTGGCAGTTCGGCGGAGGCCCGTGACCTATCTTTCACCTTGCTGTTTCACTCTTGTTTAATTTTGTTTTAATTTCTCTCGTAATATCTCAAAAGGCATATTGACCCATGGTCATGGCCAAAGTTTGCACTTCCTTTTAAATGAAAGCCTCTATTTATTTCAAATCGCACTTACCATTCATCTTACCGTTTCAATTACTTCTTATCTAACTATGTTTGTTTATGATTTTAGTTTAAATAATTTTAAACCTGCCAATGTCATGTCATGTCAAAAGATAAATGAATAGAATGAAGCAGATGACAATGAGCTTGAGGAATCAGATGAAAGGGCCACAGTACCTGAACATCTTGCCCAGGAATTGAGACAATTTGAGAATCGGGATAAGCCTAATCTAGACGAGACTGAGACAATGAATCTGCGAGATGAAGAATGTGTCAAGGAAACCAGAATCACTGTCCATTTGAAGGATGCTCAGAAGGGAGAACTCACTAACTTGCTCAGAGAATACATGGACGTGTTCGCTTGGTCTTATGAGGATATGCCAGGTCTGAGTACCGATTTTGTCTCTCACAAGTTGCCAATCAACCCAAAATTCAGTCCGGTGAAACCAAAGACTCAGAATTTTAAGCCAGATTTGAGTATGAAAATCAAGTAAGAGGTAGCCAAACAGATACAGTACAAGGTGGTAGAAGTGACGCAATACCCCACTTGGATGGCCAATATTGATCCAGTTCCTAAGAAGAACGGAAATATTAGGATCTGTGTTGATTACAGAGATCTCAATAAAGCCATCCCCAAGGATGATTTTCCATTGCCGAACATCCACATTCTCATTGACAAGTGCCAAGCATGAGATGCAATCATTCGTGGATTGCTTTGCAAGATATTATTAAATTTTAATGGATGAAAAGGATGCAGAAAAGATAGCTTTTATCACACCCTGGGATGTGTACCATTATCGAGTGATGCCATTTGGCCTCAAAAATGCGGTAGCTACTTATATGAGAGCTATGACAACTCTTTTCCATGACACAATTCACCAAGAGATTGAGTTGTACGTAGACGATGTTGTCATCAAGTCTCATGAGAGTTCAAATCATCTAACTCATTTGAAGAAATTCTTTGACCGTCCAGACCGATATAGCTTGAAGTTGAATCCTACCAAGTGTGCTTTTGGAGTAGCTGCCGGTAAGTTGCTGGGATTCGTAGTCAGTCGAAGAGGTATTGAGCACAACCCCTCTAAGACCAAAGCAATTCAGGATTTGCCTCCTCCAAAGACAAAGAAAGAAGTCATGAGTTTCTTGGGGAGATTGAATTACGTTAGTTGGTTCATTGCCCAATCTACATTGATTTGTGAACCTATCTTCAGGATGTTGAAAAAGGATGCATTGATAATCTGTAATGAAGAATGATAGACCGCTTTCGATACTATCAAAAGCTATTTGTCTAATCCACTGGTGCTGGTCCCTGCACGAGAAGGAAGTCTACTATTATCATGCTTGTCGGTTTTTGATTGCATTTGGGTGTGTGCTGGGCCAGCATGATGAAACCGGGAAGAAGGAACAGGCGATCTACAATTTGAGTAAGAAGTTCACTCCGTATGAAGCTCGATATACTTGCTTGTAGAATACTTGTTGTGCTTTAGCTTGGGTTGCTCAAAAGTTGAGGCACTATTTGTCTTCCTACACTATATACCCCATTTCGAAGATGGATCCATTGAGATATATCTTTCAGAAAGCAATGCCGACAGGAAGACTAGCCAAGTGGCAAATGTTGTTGAGTGAGTTTGACATTGTGTATGTAACTCAGAAAGCAATCAAAGGACAGGCTTTAACTGATCATCTTGCAGAAAATGCCGTTGACAATAATTATAAACCACTCAAAACCTACTTTCCTGATGAAGAGATATCATTTGCAGGAGAAGACATATTCGAGGCTTACCCTGGCTGGTGAATGTTCTTTAATAAAGCCATGAATTGCCAAGGTAGTGGCATTTGAGCTGTCTTAGTATCAACATTTGGGCAACATCACCCAATGGTTGCGAAACTTCGATTTCGTTGTACTAACAATATGGCTGAGTATGAAGCTTGCATTTTGGGTTTGAGGATGGCCATAGACATGAATGTCCAAGAGTTGCTGGTCATTGGAGACTCAGATTTGCTCATTCATCAGGTTCAGGGATAATAGGTTGTGAAGAATCCAAAGATTGTACCGTACGTGCACTTAGTAAAGAGGTTGTGTAAAAGATTTCGAAAGATCGAGTTCAAGCACACGCCAAGGATACAGAATGAGTTCGCCGATGCCCTTGCCACCATTTCCTCGATTATTCAACATCCGAACATGATGTATATTAATCCTTTAGAGATAGACTTGAGGGAGCAATCGGCCTATTGTTTGCATATCGAGACAGAACCAGAAGGGAAGCCTCAGTGTTTCGATATAAAGAAGTATTTAGAGATCGAAACTTATCCTGAGGATGCTACTTCCGATCTGAAGAGAGCTATATGTCGGAAGGCAAACAATTTCTTTCCCAATGGGGAAATCCTTTATAGGAGGACTCCTGATCTAGGTCTCCTCAGATGTGTTGACACTGCAAAAGCCATGAAGCTGGTTGAACAAGTACATGCCGGGGTTTGCGGTACTCATATGAATGGACTCACTCTAGCAACGAAAATCCTTTGAGCTGATTTTTTAAGATGATTATGGAATATGACTGTTGCAAGTTTGTGCAAAAATACCATCAGTGCCAGATACATGGTGATTTGATCCGTGTCCTTCCCCACGAACTCAAAGCTATGAGTTCTTCTTGGCCATTTGTAGCTTGGGGCATGGATGTTATTGGTCCGATAGAGACAGCTGCCTCTAATGGTCATAGATTTATTTTGGTTGCGATTGACTACTTTACTAAGTGGGTGGAGGCAGACTCCTACAAGTCCGTGACAAAGAAAATGATAGCTGATTTTGTGCGCAATAATTTGATATGCCGATTTGGAATACCAGATTCCATCGTCACCGATAACGGAGCAAATCTCAATAGTAACTTGATAAAAGAGATATGTGAGCAATTCAGAATCACTCATCGGAATTCAACAGCGTATCGCCCTCAAATGAATGGAGCCGTAGAAGCCGCCAACAAGAATATCAAGAAGATTTTAAGGAAAATGATTGACAAACATCGAGGATGGTACGAGATGCTGCCTTATGCCTTGTTGGCGTATCGCATGACTGTCAGAACATCAATTGGAGCAACCCCGTACTTGTTGGTATATGGAACAGACGCGGTGATACCCGCTGAAGTGGAAGTACCATCATTGAGAATTATTCAAGAAGCTGAGTTGAGTGATGCAGATTGGGTTCGTAATCCAATTGAACATTTGGTTTTAATCAATGAAAAGAGGATGGCAACTGTTTACCATGGTCAGTTATATCAAAAAAGGATGATTCGTGCTTTCAATCAGAGAGTAAGACCTCGAATGTTCAAGGTCGAACAATTGGTTCTCAAACGTATCTTTCCCAATCAAGATGAGTACAAAGGAAAGTTTGCACCAAAGTGGCAAGGGTCGTACATGGTTCGCAAAGTGTTGTCAGGAGGAGCATTAATAGATCAATCAATTCAGATGTTGTCAAAAGATATTACGTTTTGATATTTAGAGTTCGCCTTTACTTTTTTCTCCTTTGAAATTGCATTATTTAGTTTCTACATATTATTTTTATTTCTCCCTATGTAATGAACTACGTTTGATTTGAATTCTCAAAAATGAGATACGTAGGCGGCCTATGTCAGCCTCGGTCATTTTCTTATTTAAAATTTGTATTATTCTCTACCTCCCGAGAGGGGAACTACGTTGACCTAATTCCTACCCCAATGGGATACATAGGCGCTACAACAGCTCGATCATACTCCCATAAATGGAAACTGGAATAGAAATTTTGAGAGGAACTCAAAAATTCTGAACAAAGAGCTCCGTCTTCAACCAATCGAAGTTCAGAGCATGGTAAAGCTTCAACTGGGACAGAATTTTTGAGAAATGATCTCAAAAATTCTCAAAGTTCTTCTGATAAGCTATCGATCGCTTACAACATTTGAACTGGGACAGAAATTCTGAGGTTGCCCTCAAAATTTCGCTAAGCATCGTTACAAGTCTAAAAGTCGACTGAAGGATTCTCAGATCAGGAATTCAAAGACAATCGCGGCACATCAAGGAATCTATGTCAAAAGTTGAACATGTTCATCTAAGCTTTACGTAACATGACAATTGGCAGTGATGTTTTCTCAAACACCTTTCCTAAATTTGTTGTTTCTAACATGTCAAATATTTTGTCAAAATGTATATTCGCTATCTTCTTTCTACCAAGAGGTGGGAGATCAAAACGGTTCATCGGGGGACAAGACGAGGGGCAGACAACCGAAGAATCAATAAAGATCAATTCACTTTGAAACTAAAGAATTTTCTATGGATGCAGGGAAATTTTTGCAGGTCTTATCTATAAGAGATTAGCCGGGGCATAAATAGTTCCATCTCACTCAGATCCGCATTAATTTATCATATCTCATGCATTGCGGAGAGGCATTTTACTTTCAAGTTGCTGAAAGGATCATTTCATCATGCATCGCGGAGAGAGTCATTTTACTTTCAAGTTGTTGAAGGGTTCATTTCATCATGCATCGCGGAGAGAGTCATTTTACTTTCAAGTTGCTGAAAGGTTCATTTCATCATGCATCGCGGAGAGAGTCATTTTACTTTCAAGTTGCTGAGAAGTCCATTTCATCATGCATCGCGGAGAGAGTCATTTTATTTTCAAGCTGCCGAGAGATCCATTTCATCATTCAACGCGGAGAGATTCATTTTACTTTTCAATTGCCGAGAAGTACATTGCATCATGCACCGTGGAGAGTCATTTTATTTTCAAGTTGCCAAGAGGTTCATCTCGTCATGTATCGCACAGAGAGGCTATTTTGTTTCCAGTTGGTGAGAGGGCCATTGCATGTTCATCGCCGATAAGGCTATTTTATTTTCCAGTTGCCGAGAGGACTATTGCATATTCATCGTCGACAAGGCTATTTTTTTTCTAATTGTCGAGAGGGCCATTACATATTCATCACCGACAAGGCTATTTTATTTTTCAATTGCTGAGAGGGGCATTGCATATTCATCGCCGACAAGGCTATATTTTTTCCAGTTGCCGAGAGGGACATTGCATATTCATCGCCGACAAGGCTATTTTATTTTTCAGTTGCGGAGAGGGTCATTGCCTGTTTATCGCTGACAAAGCTATTTTATTTTCCAATTACCGAGAGGGCTATTGCATATTCATCACCGACAAGGCTATTTTATCTTCTAGTTGTCGAGAGGGCCATTGCATATTTATCACCAACAAACGCATTTTTATTTTTCAGTTGCTGAGAGGGCCATTGCATATTCATTGTCGAGAAGACCATTTTATCTTCAAGTTGTCGAGAGGGCTATATAATGATTCCTTCATATTGATTCATTACCTATCACGCCGAAGAGAAGAATACATATCGAATATGATAAAAGATGCCATCTCTAATTCAAACTATGATTTTACTAACATTTAGTTTTAGTTATATCGAGAGCATACGAGAGGATGAATTCTCAAAACAAACCATAGGTGCGGACATCATCAAGTAGGATGCAACATAACCTAAAACTTTTTCGTAGCAGCAAACTGAGACATAGTCTGAAGAGGGGCGTCAAACCCTTTGGACACGAGCTTGGAAGCGACTACCACCACAATCTAACCACACCCCTATCAGAAGACATGTGGGTATTTCTTTGAGTCCGTCAATTTTCAGTTTCGCCTTCGGATGATCTCAACCCTCACCGGAGGCAATCTTCCAATCTGAGTGATAATGTACCAAGAGTTTTGGAAATTATGTCCGTGTAAGTTCTTAATTATGGGTGTGAAGCGCGCCACATTTATAGTTAAGAGTTTGCAAGCCTCTTTTTCATAATTCGATTTGTTTGTCACTCCTCTTGACCAGAGGTCATCTAAGAATAAGAGATTTCCCCTTCAACCAAGGGAGTCGAGCTACAAGCAGCCTGATTCCTAAATCCAAGGATATGTAGGCAGACTCAATTTTGAAAACTCGGCTGCATTCCGACATTGACTCTTAAAATCTCATTCCCAAGCATTCTAATTTCTCCATATTTCAATAGTAGGATAGCTTTTGAATCCTTTCAGAGCGGCGGGTAAAGTCAAGTGTTTTGAACTACAAGTGGCCTAGATTCTCATGTAACCTGAGATATGTAGGAAACCCAAAACCAGGGACCAGCCATAATGTCCCAAAGTCCGTACCAAGAGCATTCGAAAGATGAATATGTGGTCGGTTAAAAATTGGTTTAGTCAAGTTTATTTGTCTACAATCTCTTCCATCGATCATACCCAAAGAAAGGGATAGTTGTTGACACTCAATTTTTACCCTCCATAATACGAATTAGTTATGGAGCTTTTAATTTTGATAATTTGAAAAAAATGGTTTTCAAAATACGAAAACATATTGCCTTTACTTTAAGAAGTATGATTTCGAAATTAATTTGATTATTTTAGATTGATAATATTAAAAGCTCTTAAGTTAATTTATATTAATTTATTGTATAGTCGAATTAGTCAATTGAATTCAATTTGATTACCTTTAATAGGTTGAAATTAAAATCGAATTAGCCAAATTTTTTAATATCCCTACCCTTGAACCAAACTCTCAGATTTTTCTTGGACCTAATATAATTTTGGACCAATTTCAGCCCAAAATATCCCCCTGACTCGGCCCACTTCCCTTTTTATTTTTAGCCAACATAATATATATATAGAGTGCGTGTGGGGGCCACGCGCCCCCAATTCCCTTTTCTTCCCCAGTTTTCCCTCAACGCATTACATTCTCTCTCCCTTCCTGTATTCTTCTTCTTCAATGAACTTCACCTCGATGAACCAGGGGAGCGACTCAAAGGAACAAACCCAGCTAAACGCCAAATTCCCCTCAATGTTCACCCCCTTTCTCCGTACATACGTATCCCTCCCCTATTCCCCGAATCAAAATGTGGTGCATATCACAATCATTGATTGAAATCGATGGCTATGATATGGACTTGTGGATGATTCCCAAAGGATGAGGTAGGTAATTTCAAATTCAAACTCAAAATTGACCCTGAATTTTCCCAAAATCACCCTCCGATTTTTCTTACTGTTAAAGCCCTAATTGGGGACTATATATACCCTTTTTCAAGCATTATTTAGGGCAGCCGTTGATAATCGAAAACCCTAAAAACTTCATATCAATTTCGATAGTCGTTCCTTGACCTCAAATAAATTTTGCTTCCATTTTTGAAAACAAGTTTTTTCCAGAAAGGGATTGAATTTTTAAGGTTCTTGAGCTTAAGGATTTTCATTCTAGGAGCTTGAAGGTCCTCAGACAAAGCTCCATCTGGTGTGGAAGGTCGGTTCAAGATCGAGTTCCTAGTTCGTTGCTCTAAGAGAGGTAACGCCCTCGTCTCACTCTTCTTCATCTCGTTCAAGTCTTATACATTGTGTTTGAATGTGAATCTTGAAGCAATATCGAAGTTGTCATGTTCGGATTTTTGTTTGTCTTGACTGGGAATGCCCTGTTGTGATGAGTTGATGTTGTGTTGTTGTTGTTGTTTGGTCGTTAAGACTTCTGGGACTGTGTTGTGATGCTGTTAGCTATCGATTTCGTTGTTTCTTACTCAAAATTTGTAGTGTTTCAATCGATTTCAAGTTTTTTATTCTGGTTAAGTAAAGTTTCAAAAATATAGTCTCATGCTTTTAATAGCTACGTCCATACGTGAGTTCGATTTCTCGGTAAAATGGCTTTAAATCCATAAGCATGTGTAGCAAAATTCACCGTTGTTCTCTATCTCTGTCTTTACCTTTTTCTTAGAGGGAACAGTGCTGGTTCTACTTCATTTCTGATTTAGAGTACAGGGCGGATATTTTTCTGAGTTCGTGATTGATTAAACGTTGTACTTCAGGGTTCTCATTAGTTCACTTTTGTTGACGACAAATGTATGATCTTGTTGAAACCCCCTTAACCCGTAGTTGCAGACCCCGCTTTAGTTTTGTTACTATCAAACGCATCAACATCTTGAGTTATCTGCTTGTCACTTTATTTTAGTTTTAGTTTGGTCGTAGTTGCATCTAATGGTTATCCACTGCTCTAGATGTGAAATGAGGTGTGGACTGGTCTATTAAGTTGATTTCCTTCTCTGATTCTGTCCCAAATATGCTTATCTCTTTCAAAATTTGTTGCTTCTCTAGTTCGTTCTTGAGTTCAACTTGTCTGTTAGTGTTAAAAGTTTAGTAGGTTATAACTTGTTTTTGAGTGTCGGTTATATGTCCTTAAGTCGCACTCATTCCGCCTCGAGAATACAGGTCATTTAATATGCTGTAGGAGTCGTTTGTTGTCTAGTTGTGTCTGGTTCCTCTCAAAATCTGAGCTTTATGTTGTATGAGCTAAGCTGTTTTCTAAACCTCGAGCTAGCATGATATTGAAAATCTTCCTAGCTTAATTAGTTTCACTTCGTCTCAGTAACCCTCGTTTGGTTTCAACATTTAAGAGATCAGTACTCGTTATGGGTTAAAATTTGGAGATTAGTCCAGTATGTTTTATTATTTTGCCATTTCCATCCCTTTTGTGTACTGGAAAACAGAGAGAGGGTATATTTAAGATCTTGCACGTTGTTATACATAGTTCTCATCATTGTCAAGGTTTGTTTCCTTTGCTTTGCTGGAACCTAATTTGGATATTGTCTTCACCGTCATGTTTGGGATGTTTCGGTTCGTATTGTTTTGAGCGAGCATTTTGTGAATGAAAGTGACCAAATCGGCCTATTAGGGTCTAAGTTGTGTTAACTCTCCACCTTCAGAAGCCTGCTTTGATGCACATATCTTCATGCTAAGTAGTTTGCGTTATTTATGTATTTACTTGTTTTGTTACATGTGATTCGTTTCGAAGTCTTAATGGGCTCCTCTCCTATTATTTGCATCTCGTTGGGCCATGGAGGCCTAACCCTCTTTTAAGTCAGCCCAATTCCCAAGATAAGTTAATTATGGGCCTTGGAAGCAAGAAATTTAGTGTATAAACACTGGTATACCATGTATCTACAACAATGTGCAGGAAGAAATGGGGCTTAACGGGCCAAGGAGTAGTCTACTGGGTTAATGGAAGCTGATATATAGGTTTTTGAAAGCCAAAATCAGTACATTTACACTGATATACAACAGATATACATTAAGTGATTATCACAGGTAGAAATGGGCCAAGCCCATTTCAGCAGGCAGCAATAGTTGGGGCAAGTTTATAAATGTGCTAGGCAGACCAAAAATATAGGAGTTAGGGCAGGTGGAAGATTGGGCCTACCAGGCCCAATTTTATTTTAATCTTTCCTTCTTTTATATTTATCAATGTTGTTTATGATATTTGCGTGATCCTAACTCTAGCATTTTTGTATTATTTGATTATTATTAATCTAATTATTTCCCCAATATTGCCTCCATTTATGTTAATCTGCATGTTGAAATTATTCATGCAATTTATTTTTTGGGTTTGAAGTGTTAGTTAATTTTAAACTTAATCAATATTTCGCAAAATTAGTCATTTCTGTCAAATCCAGTCAAGTTTAGTCAAATTCTTTCAGATCTAGTCAAATTCTTTCAAGTTTAGTCAATTTTTTTCAAATTTAGTCAAGTTTAGTCAAATTCTTTCAAGTTTAGTCATTTCTTTCGAATTTAGTCAATTTTTTTTTCAAATTTAGTCAATTCTTTCAAATTTAGTCAACATTTTCAAGTTTAGTCAATTCTTTCAAATTTAGTCAAAATTTCTTTCAAAATTAGTCAATTTCTTCAAATTTAGTCAATTCTTTCAAATTTAGTCAACATTTTCAAATTTAGTCAATTTCTTTCAAATTTAGTCAAATTTGGTAAAATCTTTCAAATTTAGTCAACATACTTCCAAATTTAGCCAATTCTTTCAAAATTAGTCAACTTTTAAACTAGTCAATTTTTTCAAACTCAATCAAATCTTTAAAAAGTTAGTCCATTTCCTAATCATTGGTCAAAAGCACGTTAGCGGCCATTTTGAGCGATTAAGTTCTTCTCAAAGTGGAAATTGAACCCGAACCATTCCTTTGGTATTTTTAAAAAGATTTATCTGTTAGGTCTTTTAAAATGTTTATTGGTTTCCTAATTATCCTTAAAATTAGGTGGCGACTCTTTCAAATTTCGAG
>JAPFFP010091368.1:0-20900 GCA_026153255.1 Solanum medicagineum
AGTTTAGTTTGAATTCGATCAGGCGGCGGGACCGCAGCGGTGACCTTGTCGGCCCGCATATATGTTTTGTTATGTTTAGTTTATGATATTGAACTGTTTCTGGAAGCTGCTGTATCTTCATTGCAGGTGCGGTTAGTCCATTTTACAGAGGAACCTCTGCCGAATTTTTTGTAGAATTATGAGTGTAAACATGTGCGTTTGTATCGGTAATAGTGCCTAACTGGCACTAGTCACGGCCCCGGGGTCGGGTCGTGACAGAAATGGGTATAACCCTAATTTTAGAGGAACAAAGATGTTGCTTCCGTCAAGGTTCATTGGAGAAACCAACAAGTTAAAAGTTCCATATTGGAAGCCGAGGCGGACAAGCAAAAGTGATATCCCTATCTCTTCCTTCCTACTCAAGCCTAAGGTACTAATTCAAGTCCCCTGTGTGATTTCAAGTCTTATGTATCAACCCTTATGTCATTTGCATGCATGCATATTTATGTTGACAAGTTTATGGTGATTTTGACACTTATGTTTAGATTTTTGAAAATGGTGTTTAAGTGCATTATTGCATTCTTATTGGGGCGGATTCCTCCATGATTACTCTTCTTATGTACTCTTCTTTAACATTCGGGGACAAATGTTCCTAAGGGGGAGATATTGAAATGCCCCAAAAAGTGCCCGAAAATGGGTCTCGGAAATGCCAATAATCATAAATTCCGTATATCTCAAAATCTATTAGTGATATCAAAAGTCTCACTTCATATTCGTGATCAGGGGGAAAAATTGAGTGGGAAATGGCCATAACTCTAATTTTAGAGGAACCGTATAAAAATTTCATTTTCCAAAAAATTTCTTATTTAGTTTAGATTCGTGCCCATGGCGTGACGTAGCCAGGATTTAGAGATGTGTATTTTTGTTGCCTGTTTACTCTTTCGGTCCAAGGCTTTGAGGTCTTGGGCCTAAGTCTTTCTATGCATAAAAACACCTATACTTAGTCATTTTTCAACCCCATATCATTAAAGACATTCCCCAAAATCCTCTCAAACACTTAGCCAAATATTTCACCCAATTCAAGTGTCCCAAGCTCACTTCCATATCTTAAGGAATTCATTCAAGCTTCATGTCCTTATTCAAATCTTCATCAAGGAAATCTCCAAGGTTGAGGTATGTGGGTTTCATCCATTGGGTTCTTTCACCCATGGTGTACAACCTTCTTTTCTGTGTAAATTGCATGTTTTCAAGTTGATTATCTATGGTATCTTCTATTATGAATTTTGAATATAAACTATGTTCATGTTTCATAAAATATGACTGTTTTAGAATGTTTTCAGCTTTGAATTTATATTCTATTATGAGATATGATGAAGGGTTTCAATGTATATTGCATGAGAGTATTAACAAGTGTTGGTGGATTGATTTACATTAAGTTTTCTCACATGATTTTACTCTTGAAATGCATGATTTTGAACTAGCATAACACACCCACCAAGTGTTTGATAAAATGTTCAGTTCAAGGTTCTTGAGTTATTGATAGTCTATTGCATGATTTATGATTTTAGTGACTTTATAATGATGAAAGTAATGTATTTATGTGTTGATTTCTTGAAAAGTATCTACAATGTCGCAAGTTGACCACACCTTGTTAAGGGGATGCTTTGCCTGAACCACTATGATGGAGGGTGCTATGTCCATCTACCGGTTAAGAGGTATATAGCTGGAGCACTTTGATGGAGGGTGCTATGTCCATCTACAAGTTAAGAAGCATATGCCTTGACAACTATGATAGAGGGTGTGATGTCCATCTTCTGATTGAGGGGTATATACCTCGATCACCCTCCACGGGGGTGCTATACCTTGGATTCCAAGTACTAGTTGCTTGATCTATGATGATTGTCTCTTACTACACATGTATTATGTTCTATATAAGCGTGTTGTAATTCAAACATTGATCATGCATGCCATGTTGATAATATACTATCTCTTGCTTATGTATATACATTTTGATTATGTTGCATTGCGTCCGACATACTTAGTGCATTCACCGTAATAACACATACTCTATGCCTACATGATGTTACCATATAGGAACTGGAGACCTTCACGATCATCCTCCCCGTGGTTAGTTAGTCATCTTGAAGAATAGCTATTGGTGAGTCCTCAAGTTCGGGGATACTATCTTTGCACTCCTACTTTTGTTATCTGTTATGTTGAACTTTGATACTAAAAGAGTGAGCCCGAAAAGTGTCTTGGCACCGCTTAATCCATGCTAGAGGTGTTGTTGGACAAGTTGTGTAATTATTCTTGATCTTTGACTCTTTTGATTGTTTATTTTATGAAAGAATTTATTGATGAGTTGTACAAAGTATTGTCCATCATGGGTGCTAGATCGGAGGAGAAGGCGAAGTTGGTGTCTTGCCAACTCAAAGGAGTAGCCCAAATATTGTTTACTCAATGGATGGAGGAAAAGGGGAACAACAATGTGATCCTTTGGGAGGAGTCTAAGGCGGCCTTTCTCAGCTAGTTCTTCCTACTTGAGCTAAGGGAGGCCAAAATGATGGAGTTCATGGATTTGAAGCAACTGTCCATGAATGTGAGCAAGTATTCCCTCAAGTTCAACCAACTCTCTAAATATGCTCCACAATTGGTGCCCGAGCCAATGTCTAGGATGAACAAGTTTGTGATGGGTGTATCTGATTCGCTGAATGAGGAGTATCGTGCTACCATGTTGATTAGTGATATGGATTTGTCCCACCTCATGACATATGCCGAACAATTGGAGAGGGAGAAGTTGAGAAACAAAAGGGTGAATGAGGCCAAGAGGGCCCATTTTGAAGGTAGATTCCAGAGTCTCAAGGGTGGCCGGTTTCTTCAAGGCCACGGGTTTTCGAATGCTCCTAATAGGAGGTTTGCTAATGATAACCCAAGGATCTAAGGTAGTGGTGGTGTGATGCCTAATGCTCTGTGCCCAAAATGTGGTAGAGGTCACAATAGGCCATGTTTGAAGGATACTAATGCTTATTGTGGGTGTGGTGAAGTGGGTCATAAGGTGACAGATTGTCTTTGTAATCGTAACAAGGGTGGAGATGGCCATCTACAAGACCAAGGTGAAAATATGGGTCCTAGAGGAAGGGGAGGTCAATAAGGTGGTTCCCAAGGCACAATCGATTCTATGCTCTTCAAGGGACGCAAGGATTGATGAGGTGCCCGATATCGTAACTTATATGTTAAAAGTCTTTGACTTTAATGTGAATGCATTGATAGACCTGGTGGCACTCATTGTTTTGTTACTCCTTTGGTTGCCAAAAAGTTTCATGTAAACCCCGAATTGTTGTGTAAGCCATATGAGGTGTCTACTCCCATTGGTGCATCCATTGTTGCTAGAAGGGTCTATAGAAATTGTACCATTTTCATTTTGCATAGAATATTGACTTTCATTTTGTTGAGTTGGTTATGGTGGATTTCGATGATATTCTTGGGATGGATTGGTTGCATGCATATTATGCCTCTATTGATTGTAGAACCCATAGGGTCAAATTCCAATTCCCTAATGAACCCATCTTGGGTGGGAGAGTCATAATGTGGAGGTCAAGGATAGGTTTATTTCTTGCATTAAAGCCCAAAAGTTGATTTCTAAGAGGTGTCTTTATCATTTTGTGAGGGTTAGGGATGTTGAGTCCAATGTCTTTCCTATAGAGTCGGTTCCAGTGGTTAATGAGTTCCTTGATGACCTTCCTAATGAGCTTTCAGGTGTTCCTCCCGAAAGGGAAATTGATTTTGGCATAGTCCTCCTTCATGATACTTAACCTATTTCTGTTCCCCCTTACCGTATGGCCACGACGGAGTTGAAGGAGTTGAATGAGCAATTGAGGGATTTGTTGGAGAAGGGTTTTATAAGGCCTAGCCTATCACTTTGGGGTACACTAGTGCTGTTTGCGAACAAGAAGGATGGTTCTTTTAGAATGTGTATTGATTACCAGAAACTTAATAGAGTCACCATCAAGAATAAGTACCCTCTACCAAGGATTGATATCTTTTTTGACCAACTTCAAGGGTCTAGTCACTTCTCTAAGATTGATCTTCGGTCTGGGTATCACCAAGTGAAAGTGAGGGAGTGTGACATTCCCAAGATGGCCTTCCGGACTAGATATGGGCACTTTGAGTTTTTGGTTATGTCCTTCAGTTTGACTAATGCACTGGCTATCTTCATGGATCTTATGAATAGGATCTTTAAACTGTACCTGGACTTGTTTTTGGTGATATTTATTGATGATATCTTGATCTATTACCATAGTAAGGAGGAGCATGTGGATCACTTGAGAGTAGTTTTACAAATCTTGAGGGTGGATAAATTGTATGCCAAATATGAGAAATGTGAGTTTTTGTTGAAAGAGGTTGCCTTCCTAGCTTATGTAGTTTTGGGAGATGGTATTAAGGTGGATCCTAAGAAGACAAAGGTAATTAGTAATTGGCCTAGACCTTTGACTCCATCAAACATTAGAAGGTTCTTGGGCTTAGTAGGTTACTACCGAAGGTTTGTAAATGGGCTCTCTTTTATTGCTTCTTCCATGACAAAGTTGACCCAAAAGAAGGCAAAGTTTGTGTGGACCGATGAGTGTAAAAGGAGTTTCTAAACTTAAAAGATAAGCTTGTCTCCGCTCCTATCTAGTCTATACTAGAAGGGTTGGAAGGGTTTGTTATGTATTGTGATGCCTCACGAATTGGTATGCGTTGGGTTGTGTTTTGATGCAAAATGGTAAGGTGATAGCTTATGCCTCTAGATAACTTAAGGTGCATGAAAAGAATTATCCTATCCATGATCTTAATTGGCCGTCGTGGTATTTTCTTTGAAAATTTTTCTTCATTACTTGTATGGGGTGCATGTTGATCTGTTTACCGATCATAAGAGTTTCCAATATGTTTTCATCCAAAACGACCTCAACTTGAGACAACCAAGGTACTTAGAGCTTCTTAAAGATTATGATATGAGTGTGCATTACCACCCTAGTAAGGCTAATGTTGTGGCCTTTGCTTTGACTATGGTGTCAATGGGTAGCCTGGCTCATGTTGATGATGGTGGCAAAGAAGTGACTAGGGAGGTTCATCGGTTGGCTTGATTGGGAGTTAGTTTGGAGGAGATTGATAAAGCTGGAGTAGTGGTGGTTGATGGTTCTAAATCCTCATTGATTGAGGAGGTGAAGGCTAAGCAAGATCTTGACCCCGCCTTGTTAGAATTGAAGGCCTTGGTGAGAGATGGCAAGGTGGAGGTTTTCTCCCAAGGGGGAGATAGTGCCTATAGGTACCAAGGTAGGTTGTGTGTTCCTTGTGTGGATGACTTGAAGGAGAAAATTTTAGATGAAGCTCATAATTCTTCCTATTCTATTCACCCCGGTTCTACCAAGATATATAAAGATTTGAGGGAAGTGGTTTTGTAGGGTGGTATGAAGAGAGACATTGCTATGATTGTATCTGGTTGCCATAATTGCCAACAAGTGAAAGCCAAGTATCAAAGGCTGGGTGGCCTAGCCCAAGATATAGAGATTCCTACTTGGAAGTGGGAGGAAGTAAACCTGGATTTTGTTGTTAGGTTGCCTAAGACTAGAAGACATTTTGACTCCATTTTGGTTGTGGTTGACAGAATGACATAGTCGGCTCATTGCTTACTGGTTAAGATTACTTATAGTGCGGAAGATTATGCTAGGTTATATATTCATGAGTTGGTTAGATTGCATGGGGCTCCTTTCTCTATCATATTGGATCGTGGTGCTCAATTCACTTCTCACTTTTAGAGGTCCTTCCAAAGAGGTCTTGGTACCAAGGTAAAGCTTAGTACAACCTTTCATCGTCAAATGGATGGCCAAGCCAAAAAAACAATCCAAACTCTTAAGGATATGCTTAGAGCTTGTGTTTTGGAGTTTAAGGGTAGTTGGGATGATCATCTTCCAGTCATTGAGTTTGCTTACAAAAATAGCTATCATTCTAGCCTTGGTTTGGCTCCTTTTGAGTCTCTCTATGGTAGACATAGGTCCCCAATTGGATGGTTTCAGGTAGGGAAAATGACTTTGTTGTGTACGAATTTGGTTATGGAAGCCATGGAGAAAGTGAAGATGATAACGAAAAGATTGAAACCAGCCCAAAGTAGACAAAAGTCCTATGCTAATGTTAGGAGAAAGGAGCTTGCATTTAAAGTTGGTGATTGGATCTATTTGAAGGACTCACCCATGAAGGGTATGGCTCATTTTGGTAAGAAGGTAAATTGAGTCCAAGATTTGTTGGTCCTAATATAGCGTTGAGGAGGATTGGTAAGGTGGCCTATGAGCTGGAGTTTCCCGATGATATGAATATGGTTCATCCGGTTTTCCATGTGTCTATGTTGAGGAAGTGTATGGGTGACCCTTTCGCTATTGTGCCTCTTGATGTTGTGGGTACTTGTTGAACATAATTTGACTTATGAAGAGTTCTAGTAGAAATTTTAGATAGATAAATGAAGAGGTTGAGGAACAAGGATGTTGCTTCCATCAAGGTTCATTGGAGAAACCAACAAGTTAAAAGTTCCACATTGGAAGCCGAGGCGTACATGCAAAAGTGATATCCCTATCTCTTCCATTCTACTCAAGCTTGAGGTACTAATTCAAGTCCCCTATGTGATTTCAAGTCTTATGTATCAACCCTTATGTCAGTTGTATGCATTCATATTTATGTTGACAAGTTTATGGTGATTTTGACACTTATGTTTAGATTTTTGAAAATGGTGTTTAAGTGCATTATTGCATTCTTGTTGGGGCTGATTCATTCATGATTACTTTTCTCATGTACTCTTCTTTGACATTCAGGGACGAATGTTCCCATGGGGGAGATATTGAAATGCACCAACAAGTGCCGGAAAATGTGTTTAGGAAATGCCAATAATCGTAAATTCCATATATCAAATCCATTCGTGATATCAAAAGTCCGACTTCATATTCGTGATCAGGGGGCAAAATTGAGTGGGAAATGGGCATAACCCTAATTTTAGATGAACCGTATAAAAATTTCATTTTCCAAAAAATTTCTTATTTAGTTTTGATTCGCGCCCCTGGCACGACGTAGCCAGGGTTCAGAGATGTGTATTTTTGTTGCCTGTTTACTCTTTCGGTCCAAGGCTTTGAGGTCTTGGGCCTAAGTCTTTCTATGCGTAAAAACACCTATACTTAGTCATTTTTCAACCCCATATCATTAAAGACATTCTCCAAAATCCTCTCAAACACTTAGCCATATATTTCACCCAATTCAAGTGTCCCAAGCTCACTTCCATATCTTAAGGAATTCATTCAAGCTTCAAGTCCTTATTCAAATCTTCATTAAGGAAATCTCCAAGGTTGAGGTATGTGGGTTTCATCCATTGGGTTCTTTCACCCATGGTGTACAACCTTCTTTTCCGTGTAAATTACATGTTTTCAAGTTGATTATCTATGGTATCTTCTATTATGAATTTTGAATATAAACTATGTTCAGGTTTCATAAAATATGACTGTTTTAGCATGTTTTCAGCTTTGAATTTATATTCTATTATGAGATTTGATGAAGGGTTTCAATGTATATTACATGAGGGTATTAACAAGTGTTGGTGGATTGATTTACATTAAGTTTTCTCACATGATTTTACTCTTGAAATGCATGATTTTGAACTAGCATAACACACCCACCAAGTGTTTGATAAAATGTTCAGTTCAAGGTTCTTGAGTTATTGATAGTTTATTGCATGATTTATGATTTCAATGACTTTATAATGATGAAAGTAATGTATTTATGTGTTGATTTCTTGAAAAGTATCTACAGTGTTGCAAGTTGACCATACCTTGTTAAGGGGGTGCTTTGCCTGAACCACTATGATGGAGGGTGATATGTCTATCTACCGGTTAAGGGGTATATAGCTTGAGCATATTGATGGAGGGTGCTATGTCCATCTACAAGTTAAGAGGCATATGCCTTGACAACTATGATAAAGGGTGTGATGCCCATCTACTGATTGAGGGGTATATACCTTGACCACTATGATGGAGGGTGTGACGTCCATCTACCGATTGAGGTGTATATACCTCAATCACCCTCCAAGGAGGTGTTATAACTTGGATTCCAAGTACTAGTTGCTTGGTCTATGATGATGGTCTCTTACTAAACATGTATTATGTTCTATATAAGCATGTTTTAATTCAAGCATTGATCATACATGCCATGTTGCTAATATACGATCTCTTGCTTATGTATATGCATTTTGATTATGTTTCCTATCTCTTGTTACATTGCATCCTACATACTTATTACATTTAACATACTAACACATACTCTATGCCTAGATGATGTTACCATGTTTGAATCGTAGCATCTCACGATCATCCTCCCCGTTGCTAGTTGGTCATCTTAAAGAATAGCTATTGGCGAGTTGTCAAGTTTAGGGACAATAACTTTACACTCCTACTTTTTTTTATCTCTTATGTTGAACTTTGATACTAAAAGGGTGAGCCCCGGAAATTCTCTTGGCTCCCATCCAATCTATGCTAGTGGTGTTGTTGGACAAGTTGTGTAATTATGCTTGAGCTTTTACTCTCTTGATGGTTTATGTTATTAAAGACTTCCCTTAGTTCCTTTATCTTTGTTTATACTCTCTTATTGTTGTTTAGTTTGCTTCCGCGACCAAGAATGTGTAAATGATATGCTAAGAGGCTTGTTTGGGGCTCCTTTGGGTTTCCATTCACCGCGTCACATTTAGGCCCTAGGGTTGGGTCGTGACAAGCTTAGGTTTAGTTTCTTGTAGTTACAAACTGCTCTTTTTGGGAGATAAGTAGGTTAATTCATTTGACTTCCTTGCAATTACTCTATGTCTAACCATATTCCCTACGAGATTCGACCCTAACATTGCTTAGGTTATATATCTGGACAATGATCACTTAAACCTTCATGAATGAGGTGTAGCTTGGGCAACATTAATATTATGGTGTTGTTGCCATGTAATACAACTTTAGATAGGTTTAATTTGAGTAATGTGGAATTAATTCTTATTTCCCTCATTTTATTCTTTATGTTGTTTCTATTTTATATTAGCGTGTAGGTGTAGTGTATTCACAACACTCATAGTCGAGGCAGACCCTTGACTCCATTTGACTCCGAGATCCAGAAGTCACTAAGCAGAATGACCTAGAACGATGTGAAAAATATGGAAAATGAGGCAGTGAGTGCAGCACTAAACCAGAACAATAATAATAACCCACCTCCACTTGAGGATTCTAATCCACCACTATAGGATCTTCAAGCCGCGGCTAACAGATGGAATCAATACAAGCTTGATCCTGTGAGATGGATGTCCCTTGAGCTATTGTGTTACCTCCATTTTCGGATGACACAAACTTCATCATTTTGAGTGGGTTACTTTAAATGCTACCAAATCAAGGGTTGTTCGTAGGCCTGCCATCAGAGGATTTGCATAGCCATCTACACAACATTGTCTTCATCTGCAAGAGCATGATGGGAAGTCAGAATTTGTCCATCGATGCCATTGGCTTTGTTCCTTCCTATTATCTCTAACAGGCAAAGCAACACTATGGTTATCTGAGCTCTCATAGAGTTTAATCACCAGTTGGACGGAAATGCAGAAGGCCTTTTGGAGAGGTTCTTTCTGTCACGTCCCAGGTTGGTACCCTTGGCATGGACGACACTTGAAGAACCATTACTGATTCCCCAAGAGAACCACTTGGCCTCATCACGACATCAACTCGATAGCGAAAGAACAACTCTACTAAACGAGCATCATATAAGAAAATATAGTTCTATTATATCATAGTTTATAGATGAAAATAAGTTTAGATACAAAAGACTTATCAAATCCTCCACTCAAATGTCTATGAAGACTCTACTCAACCAGTCTAGAATGGTACCATGACAAGCCATGGACACGTTAACTCAAAGAAAGTAAAGTGCTCAATGATAATGAAAGCTAAAAGGACTCCTCCGGACTGGAAGGAGGGCTCACTAACTCAGAAGTGTACTGAACCTAGGCCTCAATGAAGCGCGTGCTGAGATCTTCTATCACCTGTATCCGCATCATAAAATCATGTAGGCCCAATGGATGTCAGTATATGGAATATACGGATATGTAAAATAGCTCAGAATAGTAAAGCTCGACCCACTCATCTCAACTCGATGTCTCAGGCTTAACTCAATATGTACGTTTTATAGTAAAATCATGCTTTTGAAATAGTCTCAGTTAATTAGGTGATGCACAATGAATCGACATCATTGTCACGCTTGCCCTTACCACGGAAAAGGGCGATCAACCTCAACCTCGCTCCCTCGTATCCTGAGCGAGTGTCTACTTGCGGCCCAAGACTCGCTAGTATTATGCTGAAATAACTATCCTACGCTAGCAAACGTAGTTCTAGGGTGCTCCTCAATCACCCAACTCGGTGCTCAATACTGCTCCCAAGACTAAAACAGGCTCAACTCTTCATGTGTCTCACAATCAACTCAAACACAACCACACAGGGCCATCTCATCTCATCTCATCTCAATTGCTCATCAATTCAAGCGATTAATGCAATAATCAACTTGAATCAAACTCATACGGTCATTTAGACTCACCCAATCTACTCATCAAGTAGTGCAATGCAAGGTTCTCATGCATAGTGACATGTGTGACTCAATGTAATGCATTTCTCATACTCAATCATTCTCAAACTACCTATCTCACATACTCAGACTCATCATCAACTCTATAATATGCATAAGAACTCATGAAATCATGCAATTTAGAAATCATGCTATCAAGTGAAAAGCTCCATCACAACTTCATTTAGAAAATCATGCAATGTAACAACATACCTCTTATATCATCAAGAAATCTCATAAGGTACAGGAATTTAGTATTAGAGTAGTAAGATTTCTCAAATATCATCTCATACCAAAGCTTTGACTCAAATAAGTGAAGGGGCATATGAAAGAACTAGATTCCACACTTTGGTAAGCCTTACATATCTGGGAATGAAGAAACAATGGAAGCTCAACCAACTCTTGCTCTTGAAATACAAACCCTAACATCTTCCTTCTACACCCAAAGCTCTTCAAGAACACCCAAATGTGGAGAATGTGAAATAATATCCTTAAAGTTTATTTTTGGACCTCATTCAAATATAAAAATGGATAGGGTTTAATAGGATAAGTAGTCGATTAAAACTATCGACAAGATATACGAGACCCCAACTATGACTTGTAGTCCTTTCTATGAGTCGTAATTGGCTCTCATGACCCATATGGTTAGAAGTTTATCTTCACTGAATTTTTCACGAAATCCGCCCCTACGACTCGTATTACAGTCTATCAGTCATAGCCCATCTCATACTCTAAAGGTCCTTGAAACTTAAATTCATTGGAAATCCTTACAAAACCCAATTTATGAATCGTAAACCTCCCTATGACTTGTAACCCCTCTCGTAATCAACATCTACTATTTCTCTTAGATTCTTCTCAGCAACTCTCTGCACAAACTTATCCAAATTAGATAGAACATTTTAGGAGCTGTTACACTTTCTGAGGTCAAAGAAGCTGAAGTTAAAGGACCAAATCAAAAACTTCAAGCAATTGCCTAGTGATCCAATGAACACACTATGTAGGAAATATTTACAAAATACCTGTGAAGTGTCTCTAACTACAAGATCGTTGATGATGCAGAGTGGAAATTTTCTATCGAGCCCTTAATGAAAATAGCCAAGTTGTTGCTGACATTATCATGGGAGGCGCATTTCTAGATTATCCATTTTTGATGATTGTTGAAAGGTTGGAGAGAGTGATCAAGACGAATTATACATAGGGGACAAAAGACAAGTCAAAAACTAAAAGCTCATTCTTAGTCGGTACTAATTTGACCAAGGCAAAGATAAATGAGGATATGATGCAAGAGCTTGGGTGGATTAGTACTAATATAGGGTTGTTGATGAAGCAGTGCCAGAAATGTGTGTATGCAGTAGCTCATCAGCCTCAGAGAGCACCTATATACTAGGATTCTTACTATGATGAGAGCACTTGCTTTGTCATTGATCAGATGGTTGGTTTTTGGACTAATGACCAAGGGTCCAATCAGGACTGTTGGTGCTAAGGTCAAGGAAACTAAGGTCAAAACATTAATAGTGATGTCACTTTCAGAGACAATAATCGAGGAGGCTACTATGACTAGAATAGGGGCCAGGACAGAGATGTTGATTGGGGAAGTGGAGATAGTTATAGAACTAGTTTGTATATGCCCCATATAATCAAGACTCTGGTGCTGGTGGGTCTCAAATTGAGGAGATGTTCAATCGATTGTTGAAGAAGTCTGACACTCAGGACGAGACCTTAAAGGGGATGTAAGCTGACATCTTTAACATTAATCAAAAACTCGAGTCTCATTCTATTGCTATCAAGCACCTAGAGCAATAGTTCACTTATAGTTCTACTCAATTGAACCAGCGTCAGAAAGGTACATTGCTTAGTAACATAGTTCAGAACCCAATAAATGAAGAGTAGTTTTTGGCAGTGATGACTCATGGTGGCAAGCAGACCATTAACCTTCCGATGTCAATTGATGATGATGATATTCGTGAGGAGATGTTTGTGAGAAAGATGTAGAGACCAGAGATACTCATACCAAGAATGGGGTGAGTGATGCAACAGTGATTCCACAGAAGTTGAAACCCATTCCTAGACCTCCCCCTTCTTTCCCTTGGAGACTCAAAAAGAAGGAGGAAGGTAAATTCTAGCACTTCATTTCCATGCTGAAGAAAATCTGCATCAACATCCCTTTCATTGAGGCATTCAAGAATATGCTTGGTTATACAAAGTTCATGAAGGACTTGGTCACGAAAAAGTGGAATGTGAGGCAAGAGCTCTCCCAAGAGCTTTAACATTGTAGTGTGATAGCAACAAGGTCCCTAGTGCAAAAGTGAGAAGATCGCATTCATCATACACTACATCATTGGAGATATTGAATTTGCAAAGGCATTATGTGATCTAGGTGCCAGCATAAATCTAATGCCTCTTGTAGTGTCAAAAAAGTTAGGCTTGGGAGCCCCTTTTTTGATGAAAATGCGATTGTTGATGGCAGAAAGAACAGTGAAGAAGTTTGTGGGTATATTATATTACGTCTTTGTTAAACTGGAAAAATTCATATCCCCCACAGACTTTGTGATCTTGGATTATGAGGTCGACTTTGAAGTCCTAATCATCTTGGGAAAGGCCTTTACGACCACTGGGTGAGCACTAGTGGATATAGAATTAGACCAACTCAAGTTCAGATTGAATGATGAATAAGTTGTCTTCAATATCTATCAATCTATGAAGAGGCCTGATGATTTGAAGTTGGAAGTTTGGGCACTTGGTGAAGTCTGAGTAACTAAGTTGTCCAAGTCATGCAGTCAAAACAAATCAGGACGCTACTTGGGAGGCAACCCAAGATATCTGATGTTATCGTAATGTTTTGGTTTTATTTTTAGCATTTTAGACTTGTAGGTAGTTTAATTTTATTGCTTTGGTTGTAATTTTTGGACTTTGAGGACTGTGGCATATAGGGTAACACTTTGTTTTATGAAGGATATGTAGGTATAAGGCTAACTTTGCCAACTAGGGATGAAAAGAAGAAAGAAGTGGTTCAACGAGTTGTAGTTCACACGATGACTCATACACTAATTCGCAGAACACTTCTAATGAGTAAATTGTTGTGCACTCCAATCCATGAGCCAACATTTCGATCCATAGATAAAACTATGGATCATGAATGGGGCTCATGGACCCCAGGTAAGATTCCTAAAATATGTCTAAGTGTTTGGGGGCTTATATAACCTAATTTATGAGTTGTATGTCCATGTACGACTCGTAGGCAGGTCTGTGAAGCCATTTTTAAAATTAGGATTTTGGCACACTACAAAACCATGTTCTACAGACTATAGAATTTTCTATGGGCCGTAGTTGGCATTTCTTAGGTCTTGAATCCAATTTTTACCCGACCCAGTCGATGATATAAAACAGGGATAAACATTCGTGTCTAAAATCCTAAAAATACCAAAATGTGCATAAGTTGCTAAAGTTGAAGATTCATGAGACCCTTTACGTGCCTTAGAGTATTCTACAAGTTGTAAAGTAGGTTTTGATGTAATACCACTGAGGGATGTAGTTCTGAAATTGACTATACAAACATGCAAATGAGCCATATACTCAGTCTTGTACCATGAGAATCAGAAGGTGAAGACTTGCAGAAATTTCATCAAACGAAACACCCTATGGGCCATAGTAACTTTCACGAGACAAAGAGGGGTGTCGTAGAAGATAATTCCAGAAGCAAAGCAACAATTTACGAAAGCCCGACTAGCCATTAACTATTATATGACCAGTAAAGTATCTCATGGAGCTTGCCAACCCAGTTGTCCTAATTTATTTTTATTTCGTATTTTAAACACTATAAATAGGTTTTTAGGTTATTTTTCATAGAGAACAAAGGGAGACGAGAGTTTGAGAAACACTTGTAAACTTTAATTTCATCTTATAATTTCAATCTTGTAATTCTCATTAAAGAGTTGGATTTTTTTGTGATTAATTATATTGTGTAAGGGCTCAATTATGTTATTCAAATTCATAAGTCTTGCACTTACACTGATCATGAGTAACTAAATCTACAATCAAGGTTGTGGGAACCATGAAGAACGAACAAGGTAAAACCAAATAATTTGCATTTATTGAAAGGTGTGCATGCATGTACAATTTAATTTTCTTCATATTGAATGCTTTCTAATGGTGGCTAACATTAGAACCCACCTAGTGTTACTGACTGGACCAAGATAGTAATGAATAGAAAAAGAGATTAATTAATAGGATTCAATCGATGTTTCTCATCTAATTAATCGGACTGGGCCAAGGGGAGGTTGTACTGGGACAATAGATAAGGGTTAGTAATATCACACTGTGGAGATGGACCAAATCACGTAGTGAAATTCGACTATCGCCTGGGTTAAGGGGTTTGGTGAACACAACTTACCTTTTTGCATGCTACACACTGGAAAAGAATTTGATTTTCTGGTGTAGTTGAGTTAAGGAATCATGAGGAAAACAACACCTTAGTTTTCGCTTCGTATTGGTTTAACTCTTTTCTTAGCTTAACTTTACTTTCAATAGTTATTATAATCCCCTCCCCTCCTTTGGGGAAATAGGTTGGTTAATAAACCCAAATTGCAATTGAATTCTTCTAACTCTACCATGTTTCCTTGGGTTCGTCCCTAACCTTGGTTAGGTTCTATATCTTCACAACGACCACTTTAGCCTAAAAAAGGAGGTGTAGCTTGGGCGACATCAAGATTTGGCTGCTGTTGCAGGGGAATACGGCTAGACTTGTCTAATTCAAGTAATTCGAAAATTAGTCCTTATTTCCCTAATTTTACCCTTTTTGTTGTTTTGTCTTCTTTCAAGGTATAAGTGTAGTGTATGCCCAACACGCGAAGTTGAGACATACCCTTGACTCCAGTTGACCCAAAGATCCAGAGAAGCCTGAGAAGAATGGCTGAAGATAATGTAAACAACGCAGCCAATTCAGCTCTGAACTGAAATGAGAATGAGAATGCAAATAATAACAACCCATCTCCATTTGAGAATATTGCTCCACAACCACAGGACTTCAACGGCGAAGCTTATCAGTGGAATCAATATCAGTTGAACCTTATGGCTATGGAGGTGACTGGACATATTATGTTGCCGCAACTACCAGCTTAGGCAAAAGTTCATGGTTTCGAGAGGGTTGCTTTAGATGCTGAAGAAGCATGGTTGTTCACGACCCTACCATTAGAGGATCCACATAGCTATCTACATAACGTTACATTTGTCTGCAAGAGTGTGATGAGAACACAAAATCTGTCTATAGATGTTGTGGGACTTCGTGACTTCCCATTATCTCTAATAGGCAATGCAGCACTATGGCTATCCGAGGTCTAGTAGAGTTTAATCACCAGTTAGGCTGAGTTGCAGAAGGCCTTTTTGGAGAGGTACTTCTTCAGATCAAAGAATCTCAGTTTGGTAGATCAAATATACAACTTTAAGCAACTTCCTGGTGACTCGATCAGTACTGTATATGAGAAGTTCACAAAATGCTTGAGGAGTGTCTTGGATTACAAAATTGTCGATGATGCCTTGGTAAGAATCTTCTAATGTGCCTTGGTGAGAATAGTCAAGCCTGTGTTGATACCATTATGGGGAGCATATTCTTAGATCAACCACTTGCAAGGATCGCTGAAAGGATGGAAAAAGTGGTTAAGACCAATCGTGAATGAGGGGAAATAAATAGAGCGTCCACTAAAAGTTTGTGCGTTTTCAGTATTGGTTCAGAGCAAGCTAAAACAAATGAAGAGATTATGCAAGAGATTGCCCGAATCTTTATCGGTATGGCGATCATGATGAAGCAGAATAAAAAATGAGTTAATGTTGATGTTTATCAGCCTCCGAGAGTAGAGATGTATGATGATCCCTACTATGAGGACACTTGCTTCATCGTTGATTAGATAGGGGCTTTCAAACAAATTCCCAAGGGTCCAATCAGGACTATTGGCACCAAGGTCAAGGAAACTAAGGCCGGAATTATAATCAAATGGAGCTTTCGGAGACAACCATGGAGTTATTATGACAAGAATTGGGACAAAGATAGAGATGCTGATTGGGGCCGCAGAGATGGTTATAGAAATGGTCCCTATATTCCACCACACAACCATGACACCTATGCTAGTAGTTCCAGAGTTGAAGAGATGTTTGACCACCTGTTGAAGAAAGCTGAGACAGGATAAGACTCTTAGGGGGATAAAATCTGGCATCTCTAGCATAAATAAGAAAATTGAATCTCATTTTGTTTCTATCAAACAACTTGAGCAATAGTTTGGTCAAGTGTACACTCAACTAATTCAGCATCAGAGAGGTACACTACCTAGCAACACCTTTTAGAACCCTAAGAATGAAGGGCAGTGCATGGAGGCTACTACTCGTGGTGGAAAAAGTACCATTGATCCTTCTATGCCAGTAGATGAAGATGATGTTCGAAATAGGACAGTTGAGGTCAAGGATGCAGATACCACAGATGATCGTGGCAATAATGGTGTGAGTGATGCTGCAACGGCCCCACAGAAGCTGAAACCCTTCCTGGCCTTCTTCTCTTTCCTTCAGGGAATTGAAAAGGAGGAGGAGGGAAAGTTCAAGAACTTTCTGTCCATGCTGAAACAACTCTCCATCAACATCTCTCTCATTGATTCATTGGAGGAGATGCTAGGGAATGAAAAATTCATAAAGGACCTGGTTAAAAAAAAGCACACTGTGAGTCAAGAGCTCTCATAGGAGCTTCAATTGCTACGAGGTCCTTCGTTCAAAAGTGAGAAGATCCCAATGCTTTTAACATACCCTGCACCATTGGAGATGTGGAGTTTATAAGGGCATTGTTTGATCTCGGTGCCAGCATAAATCTAATGCCCCTTGCGATATTCACGAAGCTAGGATTGGGAGCCCCTACTCCGACAAAGATGCAATTGTTGATGGCTCGATTGCATGATGAAGAAGCTTGTGGGGAATGCTCTATGATGTGCTTGTCAAAGTAGATAAATTCATGTTCCCGGCATACTTTGTGATCCTAGATTGTGAGGTTGACTTTGAAGTCCCTATAATCTTTGTAAGATCCTTCTTAGCCACTGGATGCACCTTAGTGGACATGGAGAGGGGCCAACTCAAGTTCATTTTGGGAAAATATAATGTAATGTTCAATATCTTTCAATATATAAAAGAATAAGATGATATGGGGGTTGTCTCTATTATTGAGAATGTTGATGTTACTGAGCCAGAAGTACCACTTGAGGTGAGACTAGGCGTTGACACCTCGGAAGCTATACTGATGAACTTTGATAGTGATGGCATCCCAGATTATGAGAAGACAGTGAATGTGTTGGGGGTGTCCTACGCCCTTAGGTGCCAAACCAAGTTGAACCTGTACTTACAAAATCGCAAGTCACCACTACCAAATCATCCATAGAGGAACCACCGGTGCTAGAATTGAAGGCTCTACCAGCTCATCTAAGATATGCATTTCTGGGTGCCAACAACACCTTACCAGTCATAGTTGTTGCAGACCTAAATGATGAGAAGGTGAATGCCCTTGTCATGTACTAAAATAGTCTAAGAGGGCCATTGGGTGGACGATTACAAATATCAATGGTATCCCTCCTGGGATATGTATACACAAAATCCAGTTGGTCAAGGACTGCAAGCCAATTCTTAAGCACCAAAGGCATCTCAACCCCCTTATGAAAGAGGTCGTACTCAAAGAAATCATCAAGTGGTTGGATGCAAAAGTGATCTATCAAATCACCAATAGTAATGGGTAAGCTTGGTGCATTGTGTTCTGAAGAAATGGGGTATCATTATGGTCCCAAATGCTAACAATGAGTTGAAGCCCATGAATCCAAACACGAGATGACTAAAGGAAGATAAATTTGAAACGACACCAAGAAGTGCCAGAAAATGTGCATAGAAGTGCCTGGAATTGTAATTTGCATATATCTCCAAATCTGTGCGTAATATCGAAAATTTGACTTCATATTCTTGATTAGGGGAAAAAATTGAGTGAGGAATGAGTCTAACCCCAATTTTAGAGCGACCGAATCAAAATTTGAATTTTCCAAGTTGCAATATCCAGAGAGCAGTACGCGCCCCTAGAGCGATGGGCCAAGGCGTACAACTATTTTATTTTTTTCCAGTCTTTTGTTCGGTCCAAGACTTTTGGGTCTTGGGCCTTAGTCTTTCCATGCGTAAAATACCTATACTTAGCCATATGTCACCTTCACATCATATAAGACATTCCCTAATACTCACTCAAACACTTAGACAAATATTTTACCCAAAATTCAAGTGCCACATATCATTCCGGATCATAGGGAAATCGCTCAAGCTTTAAGTCTCCGTTCAAATCTTCATCAAGGGATTCTCCAAGGCTAAGGTATGTGGATTTAACCATTAGGTCCTTTCACCCATGGTGCCCAAGCTTCTTTTTTACCTAAGTTACATGTTTCTAAGTTGAATTTACTTATGGGTCTTCTATTATGAAATTGACTATGAACTATGTCAGAATTTTGTAAAACTACGACTATTTATGCATGGTTTGAGCTATGAATCTAGGATCTATGATGAGTTTTGATGAGGGGTTTTAATGTATTTTGCAAGGTAGTATTACCAGGTCTTTAAGGGTTGATTTACTTCAAGATTTCTTGCATGATTTCACTCTTTGGTTGCATGATTTTACACTAGCATTACATACCCACCAAGTGTTTGATAAAATGTCCGGTTTAGGTTTCTTGAGCCATTGATAGTCCAATGCATAACCTATGACTTGTATGACTTTATGATGATGAAAGGAAGGAATATATGAGTTGATTTCATGAAATGCGTCTATAGTATTGCAAGTTGACCACACATAGTTGAGGGGGTGCTAGACCTCAATCACCATGGATGGTGGGGTGAGACCACCATCAACCAATTGAAGGGTTGATACCTCAATCACTATGGATGGCAGGGTAAGACCACCATCAACCAATTGAGGGGTTGATACCTCAATCACCATGGATGGCGGGGTGAGACGACCATCAACCTATTAAAGGGTTGATACCTCAATCACCATGGATGGCAGGGTGAGACCACCATCAACCAATTGAGGGGTTAACATCTCAATCACCATGGATGGCAGGTGTGACAACCATCATGATGTTGGTATCTTACTACACATGTAATATGTTCTATGTAAGCATGTTCTACTTCATGCAAGCAATATTGCCATATGCTTATTTATTGCCTAATTATGCATTTTGATTATGTTGTCTATCTCTTGTTGCATTGCATCCAACATACTTAGTACATTCAAACATACTAATGCATACTCTATGCTTACATGATGTTATCATGTAGGAATCAGAGCTCCACTTGATCATCCTCCTCCTCCACAAGGCTAGTACGATTTCTCTATAAAGCAAGTTGGTGAGTCCACAATTTCGGGGACAATGTCTTTGATCTTATGATATCTATAAGACTCTCTTTCCTTTATTGTATGCTTTGTCTATGAGGTTGAGCCCAATTGCTTGTCTTGGACCCTGCTAAGTTCTATACTTAGAGATGTTGTTGGACAAGTTATATAATGATGCTACATGCTTGACTCTCTTTGACTTTCTTGATGTTTTATGAAATGAAGGATTTCCCTTAGTCCCTATGCCCTTATTTCTATTCTTTTATTGTTGTTTAATTGCTTCCGCGACCAAGGATGTGTAATGATATGTTAAGAGGCTTGCTTGGGGTTCTTTTGGGTTCCCCATTCGCCATTTCACGTTTAGGACCTAGGCTTGGGTCATAACAAACTTGGTATTAGAGCACTAGGTTGCTAATGGTCCTCTAAATCCAACACATTATGTTGATTAGAGTCTTATTCATGGATTTGTTTTACACCACAACTATGAGTAAGAGGCTATGAGACGTTGTAGGAAATGTTTCCCTTCTTCTTTCTTTATGTCATGCTATAGAAGTTAGGTAAGGTTTTCCCTCTAAATAATGTTCTTTGCTATGCTAGATCATGCCTAACATAAGAGGAAAAAGCGCCCACGCACCTAAAGAACAACCAGCTCATGAAGAACTCTAGGATGCTCTCACATTGCTAGCTCAAGTTGTGGATAATCAAGTCAACCAAGGGGCCCAAGCCCCTCATGCTCCTAATCCGGTGTCTCGGGTGAGGGACTTCGCAAGGATTAACTCACTAGAGTTCTATGGGTCTAAAGTGGATAAGGACCCTCAAGAATATGTTGATATGGTGTACAAAGTGTTATCTATTATGGGTGTTAGGTCTGAGGAGAAGGCAGAGTTGG
>JAPFFP010091378.1:0-20899 GCA_026153255.1 Solanum medicagineum
TGGGCGGTTCTACCGCAGCGGTGACCTTGTCGGCCCGCGTATATATGTGTATAGATATTTGCTGTATGCTGGGGTTGTTGTTCGCAGGTTTGGTTAGTCAGTAAAACAGAGGAAACTCTGTCGAAATTCGGAAGATTCCTTAGCTATTATAGTTGGAAATCCGGCTTAATGTTTGTCTGGGTGCCCAATCGGCACTAATCACGGTCCCTGGGTTGGGTCTTGACAGTCTCGATTCAAAGCTAAGCGCTCTCCTTTGTTCATGACCACAAAACTTCCTTTGCTATAAACTGGGACAAAAATTTTGTGCTATTACTTTTTTGTGTTTCTATTTCAGGAATTTAGTTGCAGAGCAAGGTCAATTCACATGTCAAGCTCAAGATAGTGTCTATAAAGCAAAGTATCATCAACGTTGAAGCTTATTTGCAAATAGTAGGAGCTAGTCTTGAAGACAAGGATAGTTTCCAACATCGAGTAGCTGAAGCCTACCTGGGAAACAAGCTAACCTTCAAGTTTATATGAGATGACATCCCACCATTTGAGAAGACATGAAAGCCCGAGATGATTCAAGGGATGCTATATAGATAGGATCTTGTCCTTGCTTTTCTTTTCATTTTTGTCTTTCATTTATATGTAAAAATAGGAGCTATGAACCGGAGCCTCACCTCCTTGAACTACACGTGACCTGATTCCCTTATGACCCGGGATATGTAGGTTGTCCAAAACCAAGACTCGGTTGCATCTTTTTCCTCGCGAGTAAGAGTGCGGTCAAAGCTTGTCACATTGTCTACTTCTTTGTCTGCAAACTCTACGTGTTCTCGGTCAAAGAGGGGCAAACTGTAGCCACATAATTTTTGGCCGAACCCAAGTTTTATTATTATTGTATATGTATATATAGTATATATTTAGAGCTAAATTTAATTTTCTTTTAAATTTTAATTTTCATTTTAATTTTATTTTAATTTTATCTTATCTTAATAGGTTATTTAAAATCATTTGAAAAACTATAAAAATAGAGTCACATTTGTAGATAAGTTTGTTTTAATTTACTTCAAAAATTGATGAAAATATATTCTTAGTTGAGGTTTTAATAACTGATCTAGAATTTTCAATTTTAGATTAGCTATTACCTTTCTTATATTATGTTAGTTAAACTATTTTCATCCATATATATATTCTTAATTATATAAAAATGCTATTTATAAGATATATGCATATATGTTTATGTACATAACGTACACAAAAAAAATTAAAAAGAAAACTATGTAGTATCCTAAAAACATTCTCCTAACAACACAATTCCCACTTTTCCCACTTGCGCACACACACACTTTTTTTTTTTTAAAAAAAAAATTAATACAACACAACGCACATACTGCATGGTTTTATTAAAAAAAGTAACAATAATAAAAAAGAATATTTTTTTAAAAAAATATAGCACAAATCTTTCAATTTTCCCAACTCTTACACCACACTCCCACTATAACACAACTTCCTCACCTATTCTTTATAGACAAAGAAAGATTATAATTAAGGAAGAGGTTTTTGAAGTTAAGTTTAAGTGAAGATTAAGACAAGGAGAGTTCAAAAAAAGCAGAGTGTAGATTTCAGAAAAAAAGAGCGTACATAGGAGTTAAAAAAGAGAGCAAGTACAAAAAAATGAAGAGAGAGTTTAAGAAAAGAACCGTAATCAATTGTCATTCTTAGTTCTAATTCAAGTTTCGTTCTTGTTTCTCGCCGACGACTTCGATTCTGAGTTTCGCATTTGCTAACTGTTGGAAATCAATAGACTAATAGCGGTCATGTTTCTTCTCGAGGTGTAAATTTTACAAAGATCGTTGTCCCAATTGAACACGGCATCAAATAAAAATGCAATGTTTATTTACTCTTCTGTTTATTGATTATTGTTGCATAGTTCTTCTAGTTTTAAATTTGATAAAGTTTTTTCCGACTTTGAATTTCAATAGTTCCCTTTCAAGTTTTTTTGATGTTATCTTAATATGTGTGTAGAGATTTTTTTGTTTATTTTTCTTTTATTTTTCAAATCTATTTATCTCTTCTTTTTTTTTTTCTTCCAAAAATAGTTATTTTGAGTGGAATATTAGATTAGCCGATAAATTTGAAGGAAAATCTTACATTGATTGGTATATTGAAATTGGATAGTTGATTTTGGGAGTAATTTATTTGAAGCAGTGAAAGAAGTAAAAAGTTTTACTATTAAAAAAAAGAATAATAAAGTTGATCTTAGTCTAATGGTTCATGCCTAAACAATTACAATTTTTTTTTCCTTTCTAATAAAGGCTCTTGTCTAAGTTTAAGTATTTAAGCAAATAGTCATGTAAGAGAGGACTAATTTTGTTTCTTTTTTTAAAAGAAAAGCTTATTTAGAAGCATCATTTAGTATGCAGTGTTAATAATATTTTTGGACCTCTATCGAAATGCTCATTCTCGTTAAAATGAGGATTCGGAAGGTGAAATAATTTGTAAGTTTAAGCAATCAGTTTAGTGTACGAATTATAACTAAAACTCATAAAAGAAAGAGATGAATAATTCACAATAGCGAAAGATAAGACTTTGCTTCACATTCACACGAGATGAATAAATGTTTTAACGTTAGACGAGCCTAGGTTCCATTTTCTAAAATAATAATAATAATAATAATAATAATAATAATAATAATAATAATAATAATAATATATATATATTATCCATAAAGAATGTGGTTGCACATCTTTGTGGAGATGCTAAATTTTTCTAAGGATGTGTTGACACATCAAGACCTAAATGAGTTTAGTAATCAACTTTTTCCTTAATCCAGATTAAAATTTGATTACAAAGAATTCTTAAGATGTAGAGAAGGCAAGCATGCCTCTAACGTCTAGACGAAGAATGCGGTGACGCATCTAAGTTGAGACTCATAAAATTCGTAATTATATAATTAAAAAAATGAACAAATTAAGGCTCATAGATACAATTTATCCTAAAAATAATCTATGACAAGTATAGGTTAATAAAAGCGACCCTACTAGAACCACGGGACTTGAGGAGTGCCTAACACTTTCCCCTCAGTCAACAGAATTCCTTACCCGATCTTTGTTTCGCAAACCAATAAAATAAACAGTCAACTATTTTTTGATTAGGGATTTAAATAGGGTGATTTGGAACACCAAAACTCAATTCCAAGTGGCGACTCTGAAATAAAATAATTCTTTTTTTCAAAATGTCACTTTAATTGGAAAAACTCTATTTTCCAAAACACATATTGGGTAAAAATAGGGGTGCGACGGGATCTCCCAAGCATTTCTTCAACATCGAGACTTGGAAGACTGGATGAATCGTATTTAGCTCAGAAGGCAACTCTAACTCACAAGCGACCTTCCCAATCCTCTTCACAATATGGTAGCGAGGACTTGGCTTCCCTTTCTTACCAAATCTCATGACACCCTTCATAGGTGACACTTTCAAGTACACCCAATCATTTACCTCGAACTTCGAGTTTCTTCTCCTCCCATCGGTGTAAGATTTCTGGCGACTCTGTACAGTCTTCAACCTTTCTTTAATGAACTTCACGTTCTCCATTGACTGATGGACAAGATCAGGTCCAATCAACTTGGCTTCTCCAACCTTAAACCACCCAATTGGTGATCTACATCTCCTCCCATACAAAGCTTCATGAGGAGCCATTTGAATGCTAACATGATAACTATTGTTATATGCAAATTCAATCGATGGTCAGTGGTCATCCCAATTTCCTTTGAAGTCAAGGACATAGGCTCTCAACATGTCCTCTAATGTTTGAATTGTACGTTCTGCTTGGCCATTCGCCTAGGAATGAAAGGCGGTACTCAGATTCACTTTAGTAACCAATCCCTTCCGAAAAGATCTGCAAAATTGGGAGGTGAATTGAGTTCCTCTATACGAGATGATGGACAAGGGAACCCTCTGCAACCTCACAATCTCACAGATATACAACTTGGCATACTTTTCTGCAGTGTTAGTTGTCTTAACTGCTAAGAAGTAAGCTGATTTGGTCATCCTTTCCACAATCAACCATCTCAAATTATGTTGCTTTCCAGACCTTTGTAGACCGATAATGAAGTCCATGTTGATCATCTCCCACTTCCATTCAAGAATGTCAAAGTTCTAAGCCAATCCACATGACCTTTGATGCTCAACTTTAATTTGTTGGCAATTCGGACACTTAGAAACAAGCCCAACAATATCTCTCTTTATTACACTCCACTAATAAACTTCCCTCAGTTGTGGTACATCTTGATAGAGCCAGGATGAATAGAATATCTAGAGTTATAGGCTTCAACCATAATTCTATCTCGAACACCATCAACATCTAGAACGCACAATCTACTCTGGTATTTCAACACTCCATCTTCCCCTTTAGAGAAGACTATCACTTTATGTTTGTGGACAACCTCTTTCAATTGAAGTATGACATGATCTTGGTCATGCTTTTATTTCACCTCTGCCACTAAAGATGAAGTAGAGCCATTCTGAACATTGACTTCTCCTTCATCATTCTCCTCGAGTTGAACTCCAAATCTAGCCAATTGACGCACCTCCTTAGCTAACTCCTTCCTTCCTTTCTCAACATGGGTCGTACTACCCATTGACAACCTAATAAGAGCGTCAGTAATAATGTTAGCTTTACCTGGGTGATAGAGAATGCTTATGTCATAATGCTTGAGCAACTCCAACCATCTCCTCTACCGCAGGTTGAGCTCCTTCTGACTGAAGACATATTGTAGGTTCTTGTAGTCAGTGAACACATCCACATGCACTCCATATAAGTAGTGGCGCCAGATTTTAAGTGCAAACACCACCGCTGGTAACTCGAGGTCATGGGTCAGATAGTTCCTCTCATGAACCTTACATTGTCTGGAGGCATGGGCTAGAACATTTTGTCTTTGCATCAACACACAACCCAATCTAACTCTTGATGTACCATAATATATCACAAAGCCTTCTGTTCCATCGGGCAAGGTTAAAACTGATGCAGTAGTCTGTTTAGTCTTCAATTCTTGAAAAATCTTCTCACATTTCAGACCATTGAAATTTGACCTTCTTCTGAGTTAGCTTGGTCAATAGTGCGGATAGGGAAAAAACCCGTTAACAAATCTATGGTAATAGCCTGCCAACAACAAGAAACTTCTTATGTCAGTTGGAGAGGTTGGTCCGGGCCAGCTCTTAACCACTTCAATCTTTTGGGCGTCTACTCGAATACCATCACCCGAAATAGTATCGCCTAGGAAAGCCACTTACTTGAGCCAAAACTCACATTTCGAGAACTTTGCATACAACTCATTGTCCTTAAGAGTCTTGAGGATAATTACGAGGTGATTAGCATGCTTCTCCTTATCTCTCGAATACACCAATATGTTGTTGATGAACACGATCATAAACATATCAAGATATTGTATAAACACTTTATTCATCAAGTCCATGAAAGTTGCCGGTACATTCGTCAACCCAAAGGATATGACCAAGAACTCAAAATGGCCATATCTAGTCCTAAAGTCTGTCTTTGAAATATCACATTCCCCCACTTTCAACTGATGGTAGCCATATCTGAGGTCTATCTTTGAGAAACAAGAGGCATCCTGAAGTTGGTCAAATAGATCATCTATCCTGGGGAGAGGATATTTATTCTTTATCGTGATCTTGTTCAGTTGTCTATAATCAATGCACATTCTCAGAGACCTATCTTTTTTTCAAACGAATAGGATAAGAACATCCAAGGAGAAATACTTGGCCTGATAAAGTTCTTTTCTAAAAAATCTCTCAACTGTTCTTTCAACTCAAAAGAGGCCATCCTATAAGGTGGAATTGAGATAGGTTGAGTATCGGGAAGAGCATCAATCCCAAAGTCAATCTCTCTATCAAGAGGGACTCCAGGTAGATCCTCAAGAAACTCATTCACAATTGAGTTTGACTCTAGGGTATGACACTCAACATCATCAAACTTAAGTCACACGAGGTGATAAATACAACCTTTGGAAATTAGCTTTCAGGCCCTAAGATAGGAGATAAACTTTCCCTTACGTGGAACATAATCACTCTTCCATTCTAGAATCGATTCATTTGGGAATTGAAATTTAACGGTTTGGGCCCTATAATTAATGGAGACATAATAGGCGTGAAGTCAATCCATGCCAAGGATCACATCAAAATCAATCATCTCTAACACAAGAAAATCAACAAGAGTATCTTATGATGGATGGACACTGTATAATCTCTATAGATTCTCTCAACTAGAATAGACTCACCCACTAGAGCAGAAACATCAAAGGATTAAAGAAGACTCTTAAGAGATCTATCAAATCTACTAGCCACAAAAGGAGTTACAAATGATAATGTGGCACGAAGATCCATCAAAACATAACAATCAAGAGTGAAGACTCAAATCATACCCATCACAACATCTGGGAAGTTCTCCTAATCTTGGCTACTACCCATGGTATACAAACAATTTATAGCTCCGCTTGCGCTTGACATAGTACCTTTCTGGGTTCCTCTAGCTGGTGGGGCTGGTGCAGAAGATTGAGCCCAATCAGCCCACTTTGGACACTCTCTCTAAAAGTGACCCACTTAGCCACACTTAAAACGTGCATCAGTCCCCTCTCAGCATCTACCCAACTGTAATCTGCCAAACTTACCACATGGTGGCTTACCCTGTGACCCTTGAGCCACACTAGCCTGTGACTGAGATCCCTGGGCTCTAAAATTCTAAGACCTCGGATCATTCCTATTATTAAGCATAGGTACACTAGCAGATGATGGTGCTGGCCTTGCTGGAATCTGTTACCATTCCTCCTTTTTGCAACCTCATGGCCGGATGTCTTGGCCATCTTATTTTTGAACTCTTCCCTGTCATGTTATCTCTCCTCATCAACTTGTTCCACATAAGGCATCAACCTCCTAATGTCTGTATCTCTTACAACCATAGCTTCCCTTCCATCTTTCTTTGGTCCTTTGTTTAGCCCATCAACATACATCCCCATTCTCCCGCTCATGTCAGCAACCATACTCAGAGCATAGTGAGATAACTGACTGAACTTAAGCCCATACTCTTGCATAGTCATAGAGCCCTGTTTCAGATTCAACAACCTTCATACCTTGGTTTTCCTCTATTCTCTTGGAAAGAAATACCCCAAGAAGGCTTCCTCGAACACTGCCCAAGTCAGCAACGGGGCTTTCTCTCCTCTACCCTTCTTTCATGCATTGATCAAACTATAGCCTTGCCATAGCCTTGAGCTGGTACACAGCCAGTTCAACTCTATCAACATCAGCCACACGCATCACCTGGAACACCTTTTGAAGCTCCTCCACGTAGTTCTCAGGAACCTCATTAGATGCAGATCCTGTGAACTCAGGCTGATTCATCCTTAAGAATTCTCAAACTCTAGATATGTCTTGTGCATCCTGTCTACCCGTTCCCTGCCTCGTAATAGGTGCTGTGATAGCCTGGGCTAGAGTTTGGATAGCCTGGCAAAGCTTAGCACTAGAAACCTCAGCTTGTGGGGGCTGGTCAGCACGGACAGCTAGATCCATGGGCTCCTCATGTCCCTGAGGCTTGAGTGTGTTAAATTCTGCCTAGCGGGACGCCCTCTACCTCTGACGGCTCTTCTAGGAGGCATGATCATAACTTTGCAATGCATAGAGCACGAATTAGAAGAGAATTTCATAGAGTTTTAACTCAGTCACGAATCAAATCATGAAAGAAGTATAACTATTTCTAATGTCCAATAGCCTCCTACTTATGAAGTGTGGTGCAAAACACACCCATAAACAAGACACGAGTTCATAGACTCTCTAGGACACTTGAACTCTATGCTCTGATACCAAGTTTGTTACGCCTCAGAAGGATACCCTAGACGTTGCCAGCACTCAGAGACTATTGCTAGTCCCCAAGCGAACCACTTGACCGCATTACATTCATTCATTCAACAAACTTAACAAATCAGCGGAATACTATGATAGTAAGAAGTGGACAGTCTAAGTCTCAAATATCATATCAAATAAATAGGCTAGTGTAGAAGAAACTAGCTCAACAAAAAATCTTAATTTAATAAATCAACTCTAGTCTATGAAGCCTTTATCACTATCAAAGGGTGCCAATAACAAACCCATGACTACCTCAACTCAAAAGTAAAGTTATCCTAAATTAAGTCTAGCTCTATAAAGCTAGATAAAAATAAAACAAGATCCTCCAAAGTAAGAGAGACTCAACAACTCAGCTGAATGCAATGATTCTCAATGGTGCGCTTATTGACGATTTCTAGTACCTGCCTCTGCACCATAAAGTGATGCAGTCCAAAGGGGACATCAGTACGTAGAATGTACGAGTATCTAAAATGGCTGAATGAAACAGATACAGGTAGAATAATATAAAAATAACATCAACTCAGAATATACTCAATCAGAATGTCAAATGTCTATGTAAAGCATGAATAAAGAATAGACAAGTGACCCATCAATAGCAATCAAACCTCATCCATCAAACTCAACTCAACTTGACTCAGAATACTATCAGTGTGGGACCTATCTTGGAGTTTCTCTTATCTAACAACAATCACTTATGAGCTAGTGATTATAAAATGATCCCGCTGATGTTACCACAACCATTTCATACTTGCCAGGTAAAGAATGAATCAGACCCACTAGGGATCTAGCCTCATCAAGTCCTCTATTTCTTTCAGGGATTTTAACTCAATAGGAAACATCAATGTAATAGTTCCGTCCTTGCCTATGCTTGGCGACGTAGTTAAAGAGTGCAAGTTGGATTTACTCTCGCTCATTTTGGTACTCGATACTCCTCCCAAGACTCCATGCTTATAAAACACCTTATCTCAATTAACCTCATGGAGGTACTCTTCATCTCAATTAGTCTTATAAAGACTCTCATTATCTCATTAATTCAACTGAATTGGGACTTTCGGCCTATTATCTCATCAACTCAGTTCTCATTGAATAACTCAAGGACTCAGATCAATTATTAAGAGGAAGTCAATTAGACAAAACTCTAGAATTCATTTATAAATTCTCATGGGATCATCAAGATCTATTAACTCAACATCATACTCATATCATAGTTACAATTAACATACTCAATTCAAGGCTCTAGACTCCATACCTAGGTTCATTCATGCATATTTTATGAAACTACATATAGGACTTGTGAAAATAACTCATATAAAAACATTAAATCAGTAAAACAAGTTTATGATGATCATCAACACATGAAAATATATGTAATATATATAATTTACAAGAAAACAATCAAGAAACATGCATGTTGATTTATTAGACTCTCAACTCCTCTATTACCATAAATCGAAGCACATGCAAGAACATTCATATGTTCTAGTTTAGTCTTAAATACCTGGTATGAAGCTTTGATATGCAATCTTGTAAGAACTCTTCTCAATCCTCTCGAATTCTCACTTCTCTTCTCTTCCCTTTAGCCCTTGTCTTTTTTAAGAATTTAGAATGATTTAGGAATGAAGAAAAACCCTTTTTACACTCAAACCGACCCATTTAGAACGTGTTTAAAGTTAAGGAGGGGTTGAAAAAGGTCTGAAATGCCCCTCATGAAATTTTAAAAAAGACTCTGCCTCGGGAAGCGTAGTTCGCGATGTTGACTGGGTGGTTTTGAGAAGTTTTTTGTCAAAAAGTCTTTCCTCGAGTTTTCTAATCTCGTAGAAAATATTTGGACCAAATCTAAGTGTAACTCCGCGGCAGGTGCGCGTCGCACATCTGCCGCGCTTTCTCATTGAAAATCATTTTCGCATTGAAAAATTATCTTTTGATCCAATTGTTCTAAAAATCATCCGAAATTATTTTCCGATATAAGTTTTCATGCTGATCACATTTTGGGCATCAGATTTGCCATCGGAGTTTGGGAAGACGCATTATGCGTACATCTCTCTTCTAGAGGTATTTTGGTAATTTTATCGGCTGTTACAGTTCCCTTTACGATTCATGGTATTAATTGTAAATTGACTTCCAAAAATTCATGAATTTTTTATTTTTCATTGGACTCAATCCACGAAGCCTACCTACGATCCATGGATCCTTCCACGAGCCATAGACTGCTTTGTAGGATCAAATCAACACCAAAGTTCTTAACTTTTAGTTTTCTAAGCCCATAAATATGAAGGGTGTTACAGTATGAATGAAGTACAAAATCACCATTTGTATAGCATCTTCAGCATTGTCCCATTCTCCCATAGAAAAACGATCAACCAAGTGGCCTTTGTTAACATCTTTATATGCACCATGGAAGTATTTCTCCATCAATCTGCTAGGAGTTTCATGCATGTACCAAAAATCATTGACATTATCGGTGCACTTTAAATCAGTGATGATGGCAAACTCTTTCATTGTGAAGCAAATCACATTCCACTAGACATATCTAATGTTTAATTCATCTCTATTTTGGTGTCCAACCTCCAATAACAAAAAACATTTTGATTATTTTTCCTCAAAAATTGCACATAAGCATTCTGAGATAAGGACCAACAATAGTCTGACATAATAAAACTAATGCTTCTTCTCCAATAGAAATCTTGATATCATCCACAAAACTACAGTTGCACATTACTCCAAACCTTAAAGAACGCCTAAGAATCTAGTTCATAATGTACTTAATATACTACATTAAGAAAAAAATGTTACAAATTAAAATCTTATACAAATAATATCTGGTTAAAAGGTGATACAATGATACCTAATACTATAAATTTAAACATGATATATATAGATATGCTTGACTTATTGCATCAAGATCACAACCAAACAGTTGTGTGATATGATCATGTATTAATAGACTACATGATATATATAAAATTAAACTAATTGCACAACATACATGTTTAAATATGATACATAATACAATGTTGATACAAACAATAGAATAGTGTTGATACATGTAATATTTAAATCATTACTGGTACATAAATGACTAATAATGACCGTGACACAGCCCTGATACAAAAAAATAGTATATTACTTATATAAACAATATTCTTATCAGTAATGATATATGTATAAATGATCACCACAATATGATACTGATATAAAATAAAAACACATTGCTCATACTAATAATATTTAAATCAGTATTGATATATAAAAACTGATGCAAAAAAAATAATATATTGTTGATACAAATAATATTTGAATCAGTACTGATATATGCAATATTGATGACCACAGTACAATACTGATAAAAAATAAAAAATGCCATGTTGATACAAAATAATATTCAAATCAGTACTGATGCTAAATACCAATACATTGCTGATACAAATAATATTTAAATCAGTACTAATTTAAAATAACAACACATTGCTAATAGAAATTAAATTAATCAGTATTGATACATGCATAATTTGTGATCACAATACAATGTTGATACAAAATCAATAACATATTGTTGATTCAAATAATATTTAATTCAGTACTGATACATAAATGAATTGTGACCATAATACAGTGTTGATACAAAATCAGCAACACATTGTTGACAAATTAAGTAATATTTAAGCCAGTGTTGATACATGAATGAATCTTGACAAAAATATGATATTGGTACAAACAATAAGACAGTGTTGATACAAATACTTAACTAAAGATAACAAATAAAGGACAAAATCGTAACATTTGGCAGTGAAGGGTGAGTTGTAACTCCTTCAATATTCTTCACCTTTTTTGGAGGTACTTCCTTAACGGGGGATTTGAAACTTGAACCTACATGTTTCTTGTGTTTCTTCTTATGGATTGAAGGATGATAAGATTTTTTGATCTATTTTCTTCGAAACCAAGTTCATCGAAATCGCAAACTCTCTTGTTTGTAACTTTGGAACAAGGAACATCATCCCTTGGTGGGGACTATTTTGGATTGATGAATTGGATAGTAGGAAGTGAAGATGATGGGCTAGACTCCATGGGTATGATGAATTTGAGACAATGAAGAGAACCCGCTAGAACAAATTAGGCCGAGAAGGAAAAGGGGAATGTTTAGCTCTTTTTCCTTTTTTTGTAATTGAAATTGAAATTAATGTGTAAAAGTTAAATTAGCATTAAATGGTGATAAGATTAAACTGATGCCTATAAAATAGGCGTCAGTTATGTAATGATAATAATGAGTGTAACATTGTATATTATGTATCAAAAATAGGAGAGAGAATTAAGTAAAAATATGAAATTTTAGTATTTTTAAAAACGATTGAGATTACAAGAAATTATGTTAAAATAGATTGTGTATTGGTGTAATTTTTAGAAATTTAATTCAAACCTACAAATGTTAATTAGCCCACTCTATCTTCTTCAATTAGTTTTGGTAAAGCCTAATGAAACCCAATAATGACATGCTCTTTAATTTCCTTTTGAACCAAATCAATTAAAATAACAAAATCAGAAAGTTTAACCTTACTGGAATATATTGATAGTCAAGAGGAGAGGGGGTGAATTGAAACTTATTCGATAGTTGGCTGAGTGAAGTGAGTAGTCGACTAAGAAAGCAACTTAAAAATTAAAGCAGTAAGTAAAAAGACACAACGATGTATACTGGTTTGGATCATCAATGTGGTGCCTAGTCCAGTCCCCTTAGGTTAATAGGGTTCCTTTAAGGTTCAAGTAAAAGGGTGTTTACAATCTATCCTTTTTCTCTCAGTATGATATGCAGATCAGAATATTTTTCAACTCCTCTAAAGAAAGCCTAGTGTAGAAAATCTCACTCTTTTTCTCTCTTTCTTTACAATTGTTTCACTGAGGATTACAATGTTTTGTAGAGTAGAATAGTAGAGTTTTAAGTCTAGATTATTTTCTCTCAAAAGTATAAAACTCTAAGTCTTAGAAAGAGGGATAATATAGTAGGCTATTAACAAACTAGTCGTTGGGGGGATTCACATAACCCAAGAAATTCTTCCAATCAAGGACGTCAGTGGAATCCTTGATCGGGTATACATCCAACTAGATTTGGATGCCTTTCCTTCTTCGATTCTTCAATCATGTCTTGATTTGATTGTCATTCCTTTTCGCAGCAATCTACCAGGATCTTCTTGACTGGATTGGATTCCTAATTCCTTCATCTTTGGGGTAGTTCTTTAATCAACTCTGCAATCAGACCTTGACAGATTCTCTTTTCATTGTAGTATTACTCTTTCAATCTGGCATCCTTTACTTTTTTCAAACTTTCGACTTCCTTCCTAAGCTGCTTCAAGAGGATCATTTATCTTCTTTCCTTTTTGAGTTTCCTGCACATGAAGTCATTAAAACTCATTAGATGCTAACAATCTCCTCCTTGTTGATGATGACATAGATTTTTTGCTATATGGATACTTCCCTGTATGGTAGTTGATTTACTAACTTTCATGATTGATTTGTATGCTCCCGCTGTCTAGATGACCTATGATTTTTAAGCTCCCCCTATCTATATCATCAAGCAGCTCCAGAAAGCATAGAAAAAATAAAGAAATACAGTAAAGCAATTTGCAATGCATACACAGGCAACACAGACAATCATATGTAATATCAAATAGTTATAGCAAAAGATAACATAAAAGGTTTTCTCCCACTTGGTTGAATCAAAAAGGAAAGAGAGGACAAGTAGGAAGGTAAGAGAAAACAAAGTATAGGGGGATAAGAACCCCAATAATTATATAGCCAAAAATAACATTGTCTGGTTAAGTAGATATTAGTGATAACCGAGAAATTATTTTAAGATGTTGAGCACGTTTCTGCAGAAAGAGTCGTAGGAATTTTTCGAGTTTTTGGAGAAAGAGGAGTAGGCATTATGAATTGAGATAGCAAGTTCATTGTTGGACGAGTTGACTCCTGTGCTGAGGGAGTCAACTTGTTTAATGAGCTTGTTAACGGAGCGAACACCTCCCTTCTTGAGTTCCTCCACCTCCATTCGCAGTTTGCCCAATTCAGTGTTGGAGTCTTTGCTTAGAAGAATTTCGGTTAGATTCTCCTACATATCTTGCATAGCATTAGTCAGAGAAAAAAACAAAGGCCTTTATGTTGTCTACCTCCTTGGTGGGAAGAGCAGCAGAGTCAGTAGAAATCCGAGTCGACTTGGGAGCATCAGCCTTTCCTTTGAGAGAGTCTTTCCTGTGCCATTTGCCATCGATGAGGGTGTAGCTCGTGTTGGCGAAGGTGCAAGAATCATAAGTGGTAGAGACCTCGGTGACCTTGAACCCCGATAGATCCACCTGAGACTTACTGAGAATCTGATAGATAAGTAGGCCATACAGAAGACTGGAAGTAGGTTAAAGTCCTCTGCACTCTCAAGCATGTACTCACTGATCCATTCAACCCAGACGGACATGAAAGGGTGAGTAGAGGTGACAGGTGGAGGAAACGAAGGGTTTTTGTGACTGACGAGGAGGCAAGTCAGGGGTAATGATGACTAATAAGTGGAGGGAAAGAGGAAAGTCAGAGAAGGAAAATAAAGTTTAAAAAGGTATGAAAAGGAAGGAAGATCTCGTGGACCAAATATAGATATACATAAAAATTAATGCGAGTTTTAATCCAGGAAAATAAATATACATAAAAGAAATATAATAATTTTTTTATTAAAAAAATTAATAAGGAAAAGGTATAATATTTAATTTTCCTAGCAGATATGAAAATCTTTCATCATGCAAAGGTTTGGTAAAAATATCTGCAGCTTGATTTTTAGTATTGACAAATTCTAGGGTAAAAACACCTTTTTTAACATGATCACGAATACAATGATGTTTAATATCGATATGCTTAGCTCTAGAATGATGCACAATATATTTGAATAGATTTATAGTGCTAGTATTATCACAAAACATTAGAACCTATTTTAGTAATAGATCAAAATCTTCAAGTTGATGAACAATCCACAATAGTTGAGGGTTATAGCTTCCGATGGCCATATACTCGGATTCAGTGGTGGATAATGCAACTGATGTCTGTTGTTTATTTTGCCAAGAGATAAGAGATTCTCCTTCTAGTTGGCATGATCAACTATGCTTTTTCTATCTAATTTATCTCCTGCAAAATCTGCATCTGAATAGCCAGTTAGAAGAAAATCAGTAGAGTTAGGATACCATAAGCCCAAATTTGTCATTCCAATCAAATAATGACAATTCTTTTGACTGCAATCAGATGAGACTCTTTGGGAGTCGACTAGAACCTTGTACATTTGCATACATTAAACATGATATCAGGTTGGCTTGATGTGAGATAAAGTAGTGAGCCGATAATTCCTCGATATATCTTTTCATCCACCATTTTACCATCTTGATCAGCTTCTACGTAGGTTAATGGGCTCATTAGGGTACCATAGGCCTTTCTTTTATCTATTCCAAAGCGTTTGATCAGGTCATTAACGTATTTGCTTTGACAGATGAATATCCCTTGGTCGGTTTATTTGATTTGAAGTCTGAGAAAAAAAGTGAGCTCACCCATGAGACTCATCTCGAACTCTCCTTTCATCAAATTAGTAAAATTCTCGCATAGTGAGATGTTAGGACTTCCAAAAATTACATTATTTACATAAATTTAAATAATGAGAAGATTTGAATTGAATTTTTGGACAAACAGGGTAGTGTCGATATTTTCTTGTTTAAAATTATTTTTTATCAAAAAACTGCTGAGACATTCATACTAAGCTTTTGGGGCTTGTTTCAGTCCATAAAGAGCCTTTGAAAGCTTGAAAACATGATTAGGTAATGAGGAGTTTTCAAAACCTGGAGATTGGTTAACAAAAAATTCTTCTTTGATGAAATCATTTAGGAAAGCGCTTTTGACATCCATTTGAAAAAGTTTACAACGATAAAATGAAGCATAGGCAAAAAGTATGCGAATATATTCTCACCTTACTACGAGAGTAAAAGTTTCATCGTAGTCAATACCTTCTTGATGAGAGTAGCCTTGGGCCACTAATCTAGCTTTGTTTCTCACGACATTCCCGTTTTCATCCATTTTGTTTCAGAATACCCATTTGTTTCAATGATTGAACAGTTTTTCAGTTTTTCCACAAGAGTCCAAACATCACTGCGATCAAATTGTTCTAACTCTTCCTTCATGGCATTCACCCAACAATCATCTTTGAGCGCTTCATCCACCTTTTTGGGTTCCATCTAAGAGACCAATGCAATCGATGCTTGCTTTCTTAGAGATGCCCTGGTTTGCATTCTGTCAGTGGAGTTTCTGATGATGAAGTCATTCGGATAACTTGCACTAGGTCTTCATTCTCGGGGAACCACAATTTGTTCAGGAAGAGCAGGCAACTTCTCAGGACTAGGAGTTTACTCCTCAATCGGAGAGGAATTCAATGAGGAACTCTGAATAAATTAACTTGGAGGTTCTTCCTTAGGGAGTTTCAAGCTTGGGGAGTCATCGAAATAATACAAATTTTTTGACACTAAGAGTGCATTTATTAAATACATGAAAGGCACAGCTAAAAGGAGAGTAACCAAGGAATATACCTTCATCGCTTCGAGGGTCAAACTTACCAAGGTTATTCTTACCGTTATTGTGGACATAGAATTTGCATCCGAAGAGATGAAAATAGGTGATATTTGGTTTCTTACCTTTCCAGAGCTCATAAGAAATTTTTCTTAGAATGGGTCTGATCATGCACCTGTTAAGGACGTGACAAGCTGTGCTGACTGCTTCAACCCAAAAATGATCCGGTAACCCTTGATCCAATAACATGGTTCATGTGGTGTCTTGAAGGGATCGATTTTTTCATTCCACCACTCCATTTTGTTGTGGGGATCTAGGTGATAAGAAATTTAGAGAAATATCATTGTTGTTGCAGAACTCTTCAAAAAGTTTATTTTCAAATTCTCCTCCATGATCACTATGAATGCTCGTGATGAAGTAACCTGCTTCCCTTTGAATCTTTTTACAGAAAACTTCAAAATTTGTGAAATATTCATGCTTATGAGGTAAGAAAATAACTTAGGTAAAACGAGCGTAATCATCAAAAATAATGAAAACATAATGTTTATCGCCAATACTTGCAGTTTTAGTAGGACCAAAAAGGTCTATGTGCAGAAGTTGTAGAGATTTTGATGTCCTGACATTGTCAGTGGCTTTGAAGGATGATCTGGTTTGTTTTCCGAACTGATAAGCATCACAAGGATAATTTTTTCAAATTTTAACTTTGGAAGTCCAATGACCGGATCGAGTCTTGAGAGTTTTTCAATGGCGTGCATGCTTGTGTGACCGAGTTTCCTGTGCCATATCCATGGATCATTTGAAATAGTTGTCAGGCACGTGAGAGTGGGAAGATCTACATTGTTTAGCACATATATATTTTACACACGATCTCCGACAATAGTGATATTCTTTGACAGGTTGCTGATGGTGCATTTTACAGCATTGAAATTTACATCGAACCCGACATCACAGAGTTGACTAATACTCAGAAGATTATGTTTCAGTCCTTCAACTAGATAGACCTCAATAAGATCACATGATGGATTGATTGTGATTGTTGCTATGCCCATGGCTTCACCTGTTGCATTCAGTAAGTCGACTTCAGCTTGACTTCCTTCGAAAAGAATTTTCCAGTTTTTCTTTTCATTTGAAATTTTGTTATATTCACCAATGACTTTTTGAAGTTCGTCAGTAATCATATCAATTGTGTTCTGAAGATCGTACCAGTTAGGGCATTTAGGGATTCTTACCTCACTGGTTTCTCCGATTGCCATGAAGCATATGTTTGCAGTTTCAGCGATCTTCTTCAAAACCTTCTTCATCGCTCTATGCACCTAGTGATTTTGAGTTGTTGCCTCTACTGGAGTTTTTCCTTCTTAGTTCTGGATAGTTTTGGCCTTCCACTGTGGTAGCATCGATCGTCATTTAGGTCATTTTTCCTTGACTCCTGATGCGGCCTTTGTCGTCATTGCCCGAGTATCTGCCTAACTCCTTGAGTGATCAGTGCCATCCCCTTATTATTTGTTTCATCAAGATTTTCTTCTTCACTGAAGGATTCAACATTGAAGATGACTGATTTTTTCTTGTCGTCTTTTTGATATCGATGAATATGGTTTTGATCATATGCCATGAGATTTCCTCGTAGTTCATTGTATGTCATGTTTTGTAGATCGTTGTCTTCCAGTATGACTGCCTTAGTTTCCCAAGCCTTAGGAAGGCTTCTAATTAGTTTTCTGACTTGTAGCGAATTAGCATAGACCATTCCCAATGATTTAAGCTCACTGACGATCTTACTAAATCTAGAGAACACAGTTTCAACGTCTTCATCGTCATCCTTTTTTAATAGTTTGTATTCGTTGACTTGAGCATTTATTCGGGCTTCCTTGACTTTGCTTGTTCCTTCATAAGTAACTTCGAGCTTGTCCCATATTTCCTTTGCAGTTTCGCACGTCGAGATTTTGTCATATTCAGAACCACTTACAGTACAGTAGAGGAGACTAATGGCTCTGGCATTTGTTTGAAGGACCTCTTGCCGATCTTTGGTGATTTCAAAGGATTCTAAATTCACCTGATGCACCAGGGATGGCTTTCGGACCCTTTTTGATTACTAACCAAGCTTCATAGTCAGTAGATTGGACGAATATTCTGAATCTCTCTTTCCAGTTAGAGTAGTACTAGTCGTTGAAGTATGCAGGATGGTTTGATGAGTGAATGTCTTGGAGGATAACACTAGGAATCTGATAGTTAGCCATTTCGATTTTTTCTCACAAGTTGTTAGACTTCCGAGGTGAGATCTTGCTCTGATACCAATTGATAGTCAAAAGGGGGGGGTGAATTGAAAATTATTCTATAGTTGGATGAGTTTAGTGAGTAGTCGACTAAGAAAGCAACTCAAAAATTAAAGCAGAAAGTAAGAAGACATAGCAATGTATACTGGTTCGAAGCACCAGTTTGGTGCCTAGTCCAGTCCCCTTGGGTCAGTAGGGTTCCTTTAAGGTTCAACTGAAAGGGAGTCTACAGTCTATCCTTTTTCTTTTAGTTTGATACGCAGATCAAAGTATTTTTCAACCCCTCTCAAGAAAACCTAGTCTAGAAAACCTAACTCTTTTTCTCTCTTTCTTTACAATTGTTTCACTCAAGATTATAATGCTTTTGTAGAGTAGAATAGTAGAGTTTTCAGTCTAGATTGTTTTCTCTCAAAAGTACAAAACTCTAAGTCTAAGAAAGAGGGCTAATATAATAGGCTAGCAACGAACTAGTCTTTGGGGGGATTTACATGACCCAAGGGAATTCTTCCAATCAAGGACGTCAGCGAAATCCTTGATTGGGGATACATCCAACTGGCTTTGGATGCGTTTCCTTCTTCGATTCCTCAATCATATCTTGATTTGATTATCTTTCCTTTTCGCAGCAATCTACCAGAATTTTCTTGACTTGATTGGATTCCTGATTCCTTCATCTTTGGGGTAGTTCCTCAATCAACTCTGCAATCAGACCTTGATAGATTCTCTTTTCATTGTTGCATTATTCTTTCAATCTGACATCGTTTCTTTTTTCCAAACTTTCGGCTTCCTTCCTGAGCTTCTTCAAGAGGATCCTCTTCTTTCCTTTTTGATTTTCCTACAATGAAGTCATCAAAACTCATTAGATGCTAACATATATTTCCCTCTATATTTTAAGCATCAATATGATAATGAATCCTTAATTTTCTATGACACATTTATCATTCCATTTAAATTATAGATATATGCTCATAATTTATTGCAAGAAGTAGAATAGAGGAGGAGCAAGAAAGAGGAGAAGAAGATCAAGAAGCAACAGAATAAGTACAAGACCTATGAGGAGAATTTCGGCAAGTATTTTCTAATTCACTGTTATAATATTAGGAGGTGGTATTTTTTTTTAATCTCCTTTTTCAAAGAAAATATCGACTTTCTTTTAAAATTACCAAAACAGTAAAATGCATCATTGGGTTTAAATTATCTTCTTTGTGGTAGTATAGATTTTATCACTAGAATATTGATGCTTATTGGTCAAAGTTTATGTTGTTTTTATTTTATACTATTTATATTTTCTCTTATCTATAAGAGATTAAAATGAGTTGATTGGGATAGTAAAGTTATTTTGGGTATTTTAACGCTCTCTTTTACATATATGTAGTCTTTCCAATGGTGGCATCTGTTACTACTTTGGGTATTTTAACTCTCTTTTGCATGTACGTGTGCTCTTTCCAATGCTGACACCTGTTACTTTAATCTGAGAATTTTTTTAGAGGACTATAAAAATATTTGTGGGGCCAAACTTCAATTGTGAAATTACAAAAACGTGTTTACTTAATTTTGTGATAGTTATTAAAGTGTCTACTTAAATTGACTATGTCATTTTTATTAATTATTATTTATTGCACCAAGCAGCTGAGATGTATGCTTAGTGTTATGGTTTGAGAAGCCTAAGATCATCGTGCTTGTTTCAGCAACAATATTTTCTCGACAATTCTATTAAGCATTATTTAATTATTTCTTCATTAACTTTAACTAGAAAATTACAATATTAGGTCTACTGAATTTTGTGATGGCTATTAAAGTATCTGCTTAAATTTACTATGGTATTTCAATTAATTATTATGTTGTTATTTCTTTATGTACTTCATCTATAAAATTACAATAACGTGTCCATATAACTTTATGAGGACTATTAAAATATCTATTGAGCTCGTGCATCGCACGATCTTTGACAACTAATATATTTATGAGATGTCAGCTTTTAAAAAATGATTTTTTTTTTTGAAAACATAAAAATTGCAACTCTTTCCATGATTGTTGGGGAAAAGAAAACCTGGCCTCCTTAGGACGATTTTAGACATTTTTTGTTATTGAAGTATATATTGGGACTTTGATTAAAAATGAAAAGGTCATTTGTACCACATCGGAGAATTACTAAAGAGTAGCTTGGAGGCTTG
>JAPFFP010091396.1:0-20891 GCA_026153255.1 Solanum medicagineum
CATTTTATCAAACACTTGGTGGGTGTGCAATGCTAGTTCAAAATCATGCAATTCAAGAGTGAAATAATATGAGAAAATTCAATGTAAATCAACACTCCAATATATATTAAAATCCTCATGTAAGATACCTTGAAATCCATCATCAAATCTTATAATAGATCATAGTTTCATAGCTCGAAACATGCATAGTCTCAATAAACAAAACCAATTATTAGTATAAGCTTGAAATAGATAAACATGCATAATCACAACATTTCATAAAATCCCAACATAATTTATAATCATAATCCATAATAAGAGATACCGATAGAAGATACAACTTGAAAATATGCAATTTTTCATAAAGAGGGTGATTGGGCTCCATGAGTGGAAGGACCCAATGGATGAAAACTACATACCTTAAACTTAGGTTTCCTTGATGTAGACTTGAAGAAGACTTGAATCTTGAATGGAGTTCTTGATATCTGGAATTAAGCTTAATACACTTGAATTTAGATGGGAATTTTTGATAAAATGGTTGAGAGGCTTTAGAGAGGGTTTTTGAGTGATATGGAATTAGAAAATGGCTAAGAATGGGATATTTAACATGTAAATGGGCATGGGTCCATGACCCCAATGCCTTAGGCCGTAACAGAAAAATTAAGGAAGTGATAACATTGCTCTGCCATCGTGTACCCTCTCTGTTTTCGAAAATATTGTGAAAATCATTTTTCTCTATGGGTCTTCTAATATCTAGGTTATACCCATCTCCCACTTGTTTTGCCCATTGATCAAGAATATGAAGTCAAATTTTTGATATTACACACGAATTTTGAGATACATGGAAATTACAATTACGGAGATTTTTGAATCACATTTTGGGACGTTTTTAGGGCATTTCATTGATCTACCAACTTTGCATCGCGTCCAAAGTCTAGATATTCCATCATCATGACCACTTGATATCGACCCTACACACTATAGTTCCAGGCCTAATCAACGCTGATGAGAACCCGATGGTACTTCAGAGGACACAACCTCCTTCCATGCTTGACAAATTTTCTCCAGAGCCACTACAGGAGGGCTCGATGACTGCCCCCACTGCAACTCCAGCTGCTACTATTGAGGAGAGACCCCAGCAGCTGAAGGCAGTCGATATTGAGCGGTGTTCCACTTTAGTTGCTTCTGCACTAGAGGCTTCTACGTCATAGGTTTCCACACCGGGCATGGTTCACATGTCCGCTATAGCTTTTCAGGCCATGGCACAGAGGTTATCATGGTCCGAGGCTCAGTAGTCTCAGCACATGTAGCAGCTTAGGCCATGGGTTCGGCAGAAGGTTGCAGATTCAGAGGCTCGATGCAAGGCATTCACCATTTCTACAGTTGAGAAGAAACTTATATCTTTGTAAATAGTAAAAATTAAAGATATAAATATTTTATATTAAACATTGACTTGAATTTTATTTTTTTTCTAAAATTTAAGCTAGACATATCAGTAAATTATTAGTTGTTGAGATGTTAATTAGTGAAAAATTAAAAAATACATATTTTTATTTTTTATATTAAATCCAATTACAATAATAAAAGAACTTAAAAATTTAAGCGGGGCAGATTTATGCAAGGTGGGTTTATGTGGGGTGGGCTGATTGAAAATGATAAAAAAATCATGTGGGGCAGCGTGGGGTGGGGCGGTTTAAAAAAATTATGGGTTGAGCTCAATCCGCCCCGCCCCATTACCATCCCTAAAAATATATAGTTCTTTATAAAAGACTGACTTCTGTTATATGACTATCATAAACTGGTTGTCTACAAATATCTCAATACCTTAATCTTATTTTGCTGTAATTCTATCATAATTTTGCTTAGTCACAGTGCTTGATTTACAACAACTATTGCTAGTATAAACTTTGTTTCAACAATTGATTGAGCCACTATTTTTTTTTCTTTTTGAGTGCCATGAAAAGCATCTTGAGACAAAATTGCAGTAGTACCTTGAGGTACTTTTTATATCATCAACGACTCACCCCAACCACTTTCAAAATATTTATAGACTTTAAAGTGTTGATTTTTGCTAAATTTGATGCCATCTGTTAGAGTTTTGTAAAGATATCTGACTACTCTCTTAGTTTCACGGCCCAAGCTAGATAGTAGGTGCAACGTGGTGGTTGAAGACCCCACAGGGATCCCAACCGAACCATCTTAGCATATTATGAGCAACAAAAAATAAGAATCATCAATCAATCCTAGAAAGTAAAATGGAGGGTAAAACTCGATAAAGTTCAACAATGAAGAAACAATAGTACATATCCAATTAAATGGACTTACACATTCATGACACTTAAATATGCCTCTACTATAACATAGGCGGGGGCATAAGACATGTTTCTAGCTCACTCTTAAGTAAATGAAAAGCCCCAAAATGTGCTTCACAAATGCTCATAATAGTAATTTCCATATATCTCAAAATTCGTATGTGATATCAAAAATCCGACTTCATATTCTCGATCGGGGGCAAAATTGATAGAAATTGGGTATAATTCAGATCTTAGAAGACCTGTAGCGAAAGATAATTTTGGCTAATTTTCATAAAATAGTGTCGCAGCCTGGCTGCAGATCATTGTTAACCTTCCTCTGTGATGGGTCCGCGTCGCGGACCAAACGCGAATCAGTTCAACTTTTTCCTATGCGCTCAAAGGTATTGGGGTCATATCCCCATGCCCACTTATGCGTGAAAACACCCATACTTAGCTATTTTTGAACTTTATATCACTCAAAACCCTCATAAAAACCTCTCCAAGACTTAACCAAATATCTCATTCAAATTTCAAGGATTTCAAGCCTAACTTTGGAACTCAGGGATTTTCTTCAAGCTTTAAGTTCCCTTCAAGTTCATCTCAAGAAAATCCAAGTTTAAGATATGTGAGTTTCATCCATTGGGTCCTTTCATCCATGTCGCCCAATCTTCCTTTTCATGAAAATTGCATCTTTTCAAGTTGTATTACGTGTCTCTTATTATGAATTATGAGCATTAATCATGTTGGAGTTTTATGAAATATTGATTAATTATGCATGACTATCTATTTCAAGCTCATACCGTGATTTGATTATATCTATTGAGACTATACATGTTTTGAGCTATGAAACTATGATCTATTATGAGTTTTGATGATGAATTTCAAGGTATCCTACATAAGGGTGTTACTACATATTGGTGGGTTGATTTACATTAAGTTTTCTCATCTTATTTCACTCTCGAATTGCATGATTTTAAACTTGTATCATGAACCCACCAAGCGTTTGATAAAATGCCAAGTCAAGAATTCTCAAGTTATTGATGATCAATTTCATGATTTACAAGTCAAGTGACTATATGATGATTAAGGGCTTTTAAGTATGTTTTAAATTTATGAAAATTATCTATGATTGTACAAGTTACAAGTTGTCCCTATTTCAAGTATCTTACCTCTTGTGAGTCATTCATGTTTAAGCAAGGGCTCATGTATGATTATGACATAATCTCATGTTTCAAGTTAGGCTCACTAATAGAGGTCTAACATATTTCAAGAGCTAGTCCGATCATGTTTTAGGTTTTTTACAAGTTGTACAAGTTATGATTATTTTCAAGTACTCCATGGGATTAGACTTTGCACCGATTGAGGCTTAAGATGGGGGCTCTACTCAAGGGGTCCTTATATAAAGTCTTTTGTCTCTAAACTATGTGCCACCAAGGATTGTGATTATTACCCTTGTATACTAGTGGATCCATCTAGTCATGTTATCATGTTTGGTTTGCCTTGGCAAGTAGACCATACCTAGCTAGGGTGTCATGCCCATTCCACCTTGCCGAGGGGGTCTCGTGCCTTAGATTCCAAGTTTTAGCTACTTGGTCTATGTCGGTTGAGGTCGCTTCCCACACATGTGTATGCTATATTTTCCAAGGTTCCAAGGGTGGTTGGTTTCCTCAATGCCATAATTTCCAAGGCCAAGGGTCATCCAGTGCTCCTAACAAGAGGTTTGCCAATGAAAGGGTGACTAACCTAAGATTCCAAGGTGGTAATGGAGGAATGACAAATCCTAGATACCCAAGGTGTGAAAGGAATCATAGTGGTCCATGTTTGAGGAATTCTAATGCTTGCTTTCGTTGTGGAGAAATGGGTCACAAAGTTATTTATTGTCCTCATGCTCAAAACAAAGGTAGAGATGGTCATCCACAAGGCCAAGGTGAAAATGTGGGTCAAAAGGGAAGAGGAAGCCAACAAGGGGGTGCTCCATGGCAAAATAGATTCTATGCTCTTCAGGGGAGACAAGGGGTGGATGAAGTGCCTGATGTCATCACCATTATGTTAAAGGTTTTGATTTTGATGTGTATGCATTGATAGACCCAGGTGCCACTCTTTCTTTTTATTACTCCTTTTGTTGCCAAAAAACTTAATGTTGGTCCCAAATTGTTGTGTGAACCTTATGAAGTGTCTACACCCGTTGGTGAGTCCATTGTTGCTAAAAGAGTCTATAGAAATTGTCCCATTTTCTTATTGTATAAAGTCTTGCCTTGTGATTTTGTTGAATTAGATATGGTAGATTTTGATGTCATTCTTAGGATGGATTGGTTGGATGCATATTATGCTTCTATCGATTGTAGAACCAATAGGGTTAAATTCCAATTCCCTAATGAGACCGTCCTTGAGTGGGAAAGTCAAGATGTGGTGGTCAATGGTAGGTTCATTTCTTGTCTTAAAGCCCAAAAGTTTATTTCTAAGGGTTGTCTTTATCATCTTGTTAGGTTTAGGAATGTCGAGTCCAAAGTCCTTCCTATTGAGTCGGTTTCGATGGTTAATGAGTTTCTTGATGTCTTTCCCAATAAGCTTCCCGGTGTCCCTCCCGAATGGGGAATAGACTTTGGTATAGACCTCCTTCCGGATACTCAATTCATTTCCATTCCCTCTTACCATATGACCTTTGCGGAATTGATGGAGTTAAAGGAGCAATTGAGGGATTTGTTGGAGAAGGGTTATATAAGGCCTAGTAAGTCACCTTAGGGTGCACTGGTATTATTTGTGAAGAAAAAGAATGGTTCTCTTAGAATATGCATTGATTACCGGCAACTTAATAGGGTCACCATAAAGAACAAGTACTCTCTACCAAGGATTGATGACTTTTTTGATCAACTATAAGGGGCAAGTCACTTTTCTAAGATTGATCTTCGATTCGGGTATCACTAAATGAAAGTAAGGGAGTGTGATATTCACAAGATGGCTTTCCGGACTAGGTATGGGCAGTTTGAGTTTGTGGTTATGTCCTTTGGTTGACTAATACACCGGCTATATTTATGGATCTCATGAATAGGGTCTTTAAACCCTACCTTAACATGTTCGTGGTGGTCTTTATTGATAATATCTTGATTTATTCCCATAGTGAGGAGGAGCACGTGAATCACTTGAAGGTGGTGTTGCAAATCTTAAAGGAGGAGAAGTTGTATGCAAAATATAAAAAATGTGAGTTTTGGTTGAAAAAGGTTGCTTTTCTAGGGCATGTGGTGTCGGGTGATGGCATTAAGGTGGATCCTAAGAAGACGGAGGTGATTAGACATTAGCCTAGACATTTGACTCCATCAGATATTAGAAGTTTCTTGGGTTTGGCGTGTTATTATCGGAGGTTTGTAAATGGGTTCTCTTCTACTACTTCTCATATGACAAAGTTGACCTAAAAGAAGACGAAATTTGTGTGGACCGATGAATGTGAAAAGATTTTCCAAACCTTGAGACATAAGCTTGTCTTCGCTCCTATCTTAGCTCTACCAGAAGGGTTGGAAGGATTTGTTGTATATTGTGATGCCTCAAGAATTTGTTTAGGGTGTGTTTTGATGAAAAATGGTAAGGTGATAGCATATTCCTCTAGGCAACTTAAGATGCATGAGAAGAATTATCCCACCCATGATCTTGAATTTGCGGTCGTGGTATTTGCTTTGAAAATTTAGCGTAACTACTTGTATGGGGTTCATGTTGATGTGTTTATCGACTACAAGAGTCTCTAATACATTTTCACCCAAAAAAATCTTAACTTGAGACAAAGAAGGTGGTAAGAGCTCCTTAAAGATCATGATATGAGTGTGCATTATCATCCCGGCAAAGGTAATGTTGTGGCCGATGCTCTAAGTAGAGTGTCCATAGGTTGTCTAGCTCATGTTGATGATGGCGGCAAGGAGTTAGCTAGAGAGGTTCACCTGTTGGCTAGATTGGGGGTTAGGTTGGATGAGGTTGATAATGGTGGTGTAGTGGTTGTTGATGGTTTTAAATCTTCTTTGATTGAGGAGGTAAAGGCAAAACAAGATCTTGACCCCTGGTGAAAGATGGTAAAGTGGAGGTTTTCTCCCAAGGGGGAGATGGTGCTCTTAGATACCAAGGTAGATTGTGTGTACCAAATGTGGATGATTTGAAAGAATTGATGTTGAAGGAGGCCCATAATTCATCCTATTTCATTCACCCCAGTTCTACAAAGATGTATAGGGACTTGAGGGAAGTGTATTGGTGGGGTGGCATGAAGAGGGACATTGCCAAGTTCATATCCGAATGTCACAATTGCCAACAAGTCAAAGTCGAACATCAAAGGCCGGGTGGCCTAGCCCAAGACATAGAGATTCCTACTTGGAAGTGGGAAAAGATCAACATGGATTTTGAGGTTGGGTTTCATAAGACTAGGAAACATTTTGACTCTATTTGGGTTATTGTGGATAGAATGACAAAGTTGGATCACTTCCTAACGATCCAAACCACAAATGGTGCCGAAGATTATGCTAAGTTGTATATACATGAGTTGGTTAGATTGCATGGGGTGCCCTTGTCTATCATTTTGGATCGTGGTGCTCAATTCACTTCTCACTTTTGGAGGTCATTCCAAAGAGGTCTTGGTACCAAGGTTAAGCTTAGCACGACTTTTAACCCTCAAATGGATGGTCAAGCCGAAAGGACAATCCAAACTCTTGAGGATATGCTTAGCGCTTGTGTTTTGGAGTTTAAGGGTAGTTGGGATAAACATATTCCACTCATTGTGTTTGCTTACAACAATAGATACCACTCAAGCATTGGTATGGCTCCTTTTGAAGCTTTATATGGTTTGCGTTATAGATCCCCGATTGGGTGGTTTGAAGTGGTGGAGATGGCCTTTCTAGGTCCGGATTTGGTCATGGACGCCATGGAGAAGGTGAGGTTGATAAGGGAAAAACTGAAAATAACCCAAAGTAGACATAAGGCCTATTCCGATTTGAGTAGAAGAGATCTTGAGTTTAAGGTTGGTGATTGGGTTTACTTGAAAGTCTCACCCATGAAGGGTCTGGTCTGACTTGGCAAGAAGGGGAAATTAAGCCCAAAGTTTGTGGGTTCTTATAAAGTTTTGAGAAGAGTGGGTAAGGTTGCATATGAGTGGGAGTTACCTATGGAAATGAATATGGTTCATCCGTTCTTCCATGTGTCCATTTTGAGAAAGTGTGTTGGTGACCCAAGTGCTATTGTACCCTTGGATGTTATGGGTGTTGTAGAAGATAATTTGACCTATGAGGTGGTCCCGGTGGCGATTTTGAATAGACAAGTGAAGAGGTTGAGAAACAAGGTTGTCGAATCCGTCAAGGTCCTTTGGAGGAACCAACAAGTCGAAAGTGCCACATGGGAAGCCGAGGTGGACAAGAGAAAGCTATACCCATATCTCTTCTATTCTACTCAAGAGAAAGGTACTAATTTAAGTCCCCCATATGAATTCAAGTCTTAAGTTTTAGCCCTTATGTCATTTTGCATGCATTCATGTTCATGGTCACAAGTTTATGGTGATTTTTTACATTCATGTTGAGATTTTTGAAAAAAAAAAGATGTTTACGTGCATTTTGTTGCATTCATGTCGGGCTGAAATCTTCATGGTTACCTCTCTTATGCATGTTTCTTTGACATTCTAGGAGAATGCTCCCAATGGGGAGATATTGAAACGCCCCAAAATGTGCTTCAGAAATGCCCATAATCATAATTTTGATATATCTCAAAATTCACTTCATAAGATCGGGGGCAAAATTGAGTGGGAAATGAGTATAACCTAGATTTTAGAAGACCTGTAGTGAAAAATATTTTTTGCTAATTTTCATGAAACAATGTCTGTCCATGCCCAGGCCACGACGCGCCTGCGGCGCGGATTAGTGTTAATACTTCCTCCGCAATGGGTCCGCGTCGCGGACCAGTTCAACTTTTTCCTCAGTTCTTTCTATGCGCCCAAGGGTATTGGGGTCATAGCCCCATACCCATTTATGCGTGAAAGCACCCATACTTAGCCATTTTTAACTCTATATCACTCAAAACCCTCACAAAAACCTCTCCAAGACTTAACCAAATATCTCATTCAAATTTGAAGGATTTCAAGCTTAACTTTGGAATTCAAGGATTTTCTTCAAGCTCATCTCAAGAAAATCCAAGTTTGAGGTATGTGGGTTTCATCCGTTGGGTCCTTTCACTCATGGAGCCCAACCTTCCATTAAATGAAAATTGCATGTTTTCAAGTTGTATTACCTATGAGCATCTCTTGTTATGAATTATGAGCATGAATCATGTTGTGATTTTATGAAATATTTATTGATTATGCATGACTATTTGTTTCAAGTTTATACCTTGATTTGATTATATCTATTGGGACTATGCATGCTTATGAAACTATAATATATTATGAGTTTTGATAATGGATTTCGAGGTACCCTACATAAGGGTTTTACTACATGTTGGTGGATTGATTTGAATTAAGTTTTCTCATCTTATTTCACTCTCGAATTGCATGATTTGAACTAGTATCATGAACCCACCAAGTGCTTGATAAAATGTGCAGTCAAGAATTTTCAAGTTAGTGATGATCTATTTCATGATTTACAAGTCAAGTGACTATATGATGATTAAGGGCTTTCAAGTATGTATTGAGTTCATAAAAATTATCTATGATTTTACAAGTTATAACTTGTGCCCTATTTCAAGTATATTACCTCTTTGAGCCATTCATGTTTAAACAAGGGTTCATATATGATTATGACCTTTTCTCATGTTTCAAGTTAGGCTTACTAATAGAGGTCAAGCATGTTTCAAGAGCTACTCCGGTCATGTTTCATGTTTCTTACAAGTTATGATTATTTTCAAGTACTCCGTGGGATTTGACTTAGCACCGATTGAGGCTTAAGATGGGGGCTCGACTCAAGGGGTCCTTATATAAAGTCTTTTGTCTCTAAACTATGTGCCACCAAGGATTATGATTATTACCCTTGCTATACTAGTGGATCCATCTAATCATATTATCATGTTTGGTTTGCCTTGGCAAGTAGACCACACCTAGCCGGGGGGTGTCATGCCTTGGATTCCAAGTTGTAGCTAGTTGGTCTATGTCGGTTGAGCTCACTAGGTATATATATACATATATATATTTATTATGCAAGATGAATGATTTACGAGCATGTTTTACTTCAAGCATTGATCATGCATACCTTATTGAGATTGTGTTTATCCATTGCTTATGATTATGCATGTTGACTATATTGGCTTATGTCTTGTTGCATTTCATCCTACATACTTAGTACATTAATGTACTAATGCATACTCAATGCCTACATGATATTACCATGTAGGGACCGGAGCGCCATTTGATCATCCTCTAAGTGGCTGGTCGATACTTTGGAGATAAGCTTTGGTGAGTTCTCAAGTACGAGGACACTATCTACCTTATTCTTGCTATTTTGAGACTTCTTTATATTGAGCACTTGTTATTATTAGGGTGAGCCCGGAGAGTGTCTTGGCCCCCGCTCCATGCCATAATAAAGGTGTTAATGGATATTATGATGTACTAATACTATGAGCTTGACTCTTTTATGTTTTTATGAATATCAAGTTTTCCCTTAGTCCCGCTTCCCTTTTTTATTATATCTCTTGTTGTTGTTTACTTTGCTTCCGCGACTAAGGATGTGTGATTGGTATGCTAAGAGGCTTGTTTGGGTCTCTTTAAGCTCCGATTCGTCGTGTTACATATAGGCCATAGGACTCACCAATCAGTCTTTTATCAAAACCCTGAAATCTAGCCACAAGAGGGATGAGAAGTAGAGTAGTCCTCCATCCCTACATTGTGATATAGTGTAGGCAAAGAAATTTGTGTTAGTACTTTGAATGTACTAAGTGTGCGAGCAATGCATAAAATAACATAAGTAACATGGAATATAAGCATGAAGTGCAAGACCATAATAAGATAGACATAAGATAAAACATGAAATAATGCATAAGTAAAACATGTGATCAATGCATGTAACGACCCCTAATTTAGAACCCTTGAGTGCAGAAAAGTTGGCCTAAAATGACCTGAAGTCTGGTTCATGAGGGTGACTTAGGACCTATAGGTGTACATATGACCTATAGGATTGGTCCTTAAACACGAGACTTCCGGAAAGGGAAAAGTATCCAAGTGTGGGGTAATCCTCGGACCACGGTATGGCCCATAGGACATATTAAAGTCCGTAGGTAGGGTCGTGAGTGAGACTATCAGACATGAAAGAGATTTGGAGTTTGCTCGAACGTGACCTACGTGTTACTAGACAGCCAGTGAAACAAAGGACAACTCGTAGGGTGTTTTATGGAATGGCCATTAAAAATAAGAAAAATGGCTAAGTGTGGAAGGACTCTATGAGTCCAACCATGACCTGTAAGATATTATATAACCCGTAAGACAGTTTCATTGTTTACGTCCAACAAAAAGTCAGTTTCAAGGATTTCAGATGTGTTATAGATGAACGGGACTGACGAACCATGGATTGACCTATGGCCTGTAAATGGGATTTCGTAGGTTGAATCCGACAGTGTTAATGAGAGGCAGTTTTGTCATTTTCGTCCTTTCTGTAGGTTGAACCGACAGTTTTAATAAGAGACAGTTTTGTCATTTTCGTCCATTCTATTCCGAAACTATGTCATTTTAGGATTAGAAAAGGGACCACAGTCCAGCCTTAGAGCCCTAAGTCCCTCACTCAATCCCTCATTCTTCCACTCTAGAATTTGTAAGGCAAAACTCTCTCAAGAATAGGGCAAGGCAAGAACTAGAGTTTCCAAGAATATTCCCAAGGCTTCAAGGTTTGACTCTCCTGAGTTTCCCTAAGGTATGTGAGTTTATGGGTATCCTTCTACCCATAAAGTTCCCTTTTAAGTATTTTGCATTTTCTTTAATTTCCTTAAGTTATTATGCATCCTTGTGATGATTTCATAATATTTATGTTATGAAATGCTACTCATGATATCCTACAACTATTTTAGTAAGTATATATGCATGTTTTGAGCTATTGATGATGAACCCATGATGGACTTTGATAATGGTGAAGGATGGGCATTTTCGATGGTCCTTAAAGAGATAACTTCCTTATGTCTTATGTTATTTTATGATTGTTCCATTTAAAAAGCCTAGCCCACCCAGTTTTCAAGAAAACGTTTGTATGATTTATGAAGATGATTAGGATATTAAAGAAGGGATTTAAAATTATTTTTTTAGAGATATAATAATATTGACAATTTCCCTAAAGATGTTAAGATAAGTCCCTAAGATAAAAGGACAATCCTCATATGGTGATTCCTAAGTTCAAGATACTCTTATGATTTGCCACTTATGATTCTAAGTTATGCTTTAAAGATTCCATGGGATGACTTAGCACTGAGCAAACTTGAGATTGGAACTCTTTACATTAGTTGAAGCATGTCCATTTAAAGCTAAATCTCAATATCCCTAACTATGTGCCACCATAGGAGTCCATGTAGGCTAGACTAGTGGATCCACGTAAGCCCATATGTTATGAAAGATGCAATTGCGAAGTAACTAAGTTTTGAACATCTACCTTGGCAAGTAGATTCCCCTTCTCCTAATGAAAGAAGTTCATTGTCCTTTTTCTAATGGAAGGAGTTCATTGTATTCCATATAGTATCTCACATGGTCGTATATGTCGGTTATGGTCTACTCCCACAACTCTATGATTTCATGATATGTTTCCATTACATGTGCTTTCTCATGCATTCATTCTTATTCATATTGAGTCATATTCCTTGTGCATGCTTAAGCTCACTTATATATCTTTTACCTCATACATACTTATATGTTATATTATGAATGATAGCATTATAATTTCATACATGCATTGTATCTCACATAATTAGTACATTCCAATGTACTAATGCATATTTTGCCTACATGATTTAACCATGTTTGGATAAGCACTCCTCCACCGACTTATGGATGGTACTCAACGTTCAAGACTAGCATTATTATTTGTGAGCCCTTAGTCAAGGACTGTACGATTATTCCACTCTATCTTGTATTTACTTTTGAGATGATGTATTTGTAGCCCTTTTAAGATGTTTACTTTCGATGTTGCATGATTATGGATTCTTTTCTATTTGATAGAAATTGACCGTTACCTATTCAGTCCATCAATGTAGTAGTTGGTATTCTTATGGACAATGAATATTAGTTATTTTTAATAGTTTTTAATGTTGCTTCATTGCTTAAAATGGCCCATAGTCCCTTTTCCCTCATTTTTTTGCAAATGTTTCTATTAAATGCCTATGAATGCTTAAGATGCTTGAGTTGGCTTGGTGAGGTGCCTTTGGGTATCTCATTCGTTGTTTGTGATGACTAGGCCCCTAGTTCGGGTCATTACAAACTTGGTATTGGAGCACAAGGTTTTAAAATGTTCCTCGAATGCCATTCATACCCCGTAGCATAAAGTCTTATTCAAGGTTGTGAAGCGTACTACTATCTTGAGTGAGAGGCTAAGAGACGGTTAAGGAAAGTCTTCCCTTCTTTCTTATTCATGTCATGCCTTAGAGTTGAATAAGGTTTTTCATTAACTAATTATGGCCTTTTGCTTGTTTCTAGATCATGCCACTAGAGCTCCCCATCAACAAGGCACTCTCGAACAACAAGTTCTTCCACTCCAACAAGATAATGGAGTTTCTTATGCGGAGTTCCGAGTCTCTTTTACCTTATTGACCCAAACTTTGGCAAATCAAAATAATCGGGAGATAGACATACCTCTCTAAGTGCCTACTTTGGCTGCTTGGGTACGTGACTTCATGTGGATGAACCCGTCGAAATCAATGGGTCTAAGACAATGAGGACCCTCTTGACTTCATTGAGGAGGCTTACTGGGTAGTTGTGGTGATAGCATTCCATCAACAAAGAAAGACGAGTTGGTAGCCTACCAACTTAAAGGAGTCTCCAAGATTTGGTATGAACGATGGGCAGATGAGCGGAGCAAAGAAGCGGGTCCTATTGGTTGGGAAGAATTCTAGTGTACTTTCTTGGATGATTCCTTCGAATTTAACTTAGGGAGGCAAAGGTCCAAGAGTTTATCAATCTTAAGCAAAGGATCATGAGTGTGAGGGAGTATGCCCTTAAATTCAGCAAGCTATCAAAATATGCTCCCTTTATGGTGGTGGATCCAAGGGCTTGCATGAGCATGTTTATTTTTGGCATCTCTGAGTTGGTCTCCACAAAATGCAAGGCGGCCATGTTGGTCAAGGAGATGACATTTCCCACTTGATGGTGTATGCGGAGCAGATTGAAGAGGAGACTCTCTGAGAAAGGGAAAGGGAGTCCAAGAGGGCTCGAGTTGATGGTGGGGGCTACTCTCACCAAAGAGGTGGTGGTCACAAATTTCAGGGTGGCCAAAAGCAAAGTGGACAAGGATCCACCGACACTCCTCCTCCTCGGACTATAAAGGATAAGGGGGTTGGTATGACGCCCCAAAGTCCAAGTTGCCCTAAGTGCCAAAGGCCCCATAGAAGAGAATGTCTAGCTAGGTCCAATGCTTGCTTCACTTGTTGGAAGCCTAGCCGTCATGTCAACGATTTTAGGAATGGCGGCACAAGTCCCCAAGGACAAAAGGGTCATGCTCAAGGTTCCCAAAGGACCAATCGATTCTATGCTCTTCGTGGCTGCCAAGAGGTTGAAGAAGCTCTGAACATTGTCACTAATATGTTAACAGTTTTTTTATTATGATGCATATGCGCTCTAATATCCCTCATGTTTAAAGGCTTGGGAAATTGTTAGTTAAGGTTTTTGTTGACAGGTCAATTCTATGACAACTCTACAGCCCGTAGATGCATCCACGGGTCATAGGTACACTCATGGAAAATGCCCAGTGAAATTGGAAAATTGAAGAAATTCTTGAAGTTAACTTACGAGTTATCAGATGGCTCGTATAAATAACCACGACCCACCAATAGGTCTCATAGGCCCTGAGGAACCAAATATTTATCTAAGTTTAGGGTCTCACAATGAAGGGTTATACAACCTGTAAGTTTATTCACGAGCCATGCTGCATGTTCGTGGATCGGAAGCTACAATTCCAGGAGCTCAACTTTTGTGACACCCAGACTTTGAGGCAAAATACGAGCTGTAAGTTGATCTACGACCCGTAGAAGGTGTTTAATGGACGACTCCAACCATTTTTAATGAAGAGTCTTTTTTGACTTTTCCAATCCATCTAAGTCCTAAACTATGTCATTTTGGCTACCCTAACCGACGTAACCTTTATAAAGACCTATTCCTAACTCATTCAAAGCCTTTAATTCCCAAATTTCTCTCAAGGGTTCTCAATAATTCTCTCTCTAAGTCCAAGGGTTCCATTGAAGCTAAATCTTGAAGGTTTGACTAAGGATTTCCACATTTTCTTCTTCAATTATAAGGATTCTACTTGAGGTATGTATGGCTTCATTCATGGATTAGTTTCATCCATGAAGCCCATTCAAAAACCTTCCATTTTTACTAAATTTCATGATGATTTCTTATGGCTTTTTAGTTATGATTCCTAATGCATGGATTATGATTTCTATATTATGACTATGACTAATAATACACGAATTATGATGAATTTCATGGTGTATATGATTTTCAATATAAAATATGTGATTTCCAATTATGCATGATTAAGTCCTAATAATGTAACATGGGCTCCTTTCTTAATGATTTAATTGCATGTTTTCTCTATGAATCCTATTCACTTGCATGATTTTGACTCAAATGTCTATGGACCCACACTTAGCCCTAGCCTCCTATGACAAAACTACAAATTTTTATGCTTGTCATCTTAACTATGGAAAACATGTTTTAAATAATGATGACGATGATATTATGACAATGATGACGTTGTGAAAGCTACAATGATGCTATGATAAAGAGGTGATGAAAGCCCAAATGTTATGATATGATGTTAAGGTTGGTATGTCTACCTACACTATGATGAAAGCAAAATAGATGGACTATTCTTATGACTTGGTGTTTCATGAAAGACCATGATGATTATTTTGAAAGCTATGAAATCATTATTTTTGTCACAACCCAAAACAGATCGCAACTAAACCAAGACAAAGCGAAAACAAACTCTAAAGATATAAGAAATCTCCCAAAACCTGGAGTTATGAGTATAAGAGCATCTAAAATAGTACTGAAGGGTAAATACAACTGTCTCAAAAGAGAATACAATATTGTCTCATAATATCTGATACATAGTCAAAGAGATAAGAAAATAAAAAGAGGATCCAAAGATCCATGGCGACTCGAAGTTTGAGACTCACCGTTGAGATATGGATGGTACCGATAATACTATGATGGAATGATCAACTATCTTGTCCTAAACCCTGTGCACAATCTGCAGAGAGGAAACAAAGTATGGATGAGTACACTGAAATATACCCAGTATGTTCAACCGACTAGACAGGGGAAATAGAACAAGTATGCAATAACGAAGAATCCTATCATCTGCATCAAAAGGGTTAGTACACAATATAATAAAGTCATGAATAATGACAATTATAGATGGTAACCCGAGCCAATGATGCAATGCAATGCTACGCGTTAATGCAATGGTGTCACAAGCCCTGTATGAGGTGAAATCATGATCATTGCAGGGCCGATGTACACATCTATCGAGCCGAAGCTACAAGATAGAACCTAGGAGCGTCGCAGTACATGTACTAAAATATATAAAAAGACATCATAGGCTATAATCAGAAATATCTCAAGGCATCGAAGGCCATAACCAATGACTTAACATGAATCATAATATCTCAAATGATGCAATGTAATGAGGAATATGCATATCAGTGCATCCAATCGTATATCAAATGTGTGCATACCAATGCAATTAATTATATATAACATGTGTGCATATCAATTAAACCCAATCGAAAATAAGATCTATGTATACCAATGTACCAGTCCAGTATAAGATATGTGCATAATAATGCAACAATGGAGCATAAGATTTGTGCATACCAATGTAACTAGTCAATATAAGATATGTGCATACCAATGCAACTATGGAGTATTAACATTATACGACTATACCATGTTTCATCTCATCACTAACTCACAAATAACCAGATGTTATTGAAACAAGCTCCATAAGTACCCCAAATGGCCTTTTAACTACTAAACTGATCACACTCATCATCAATTAGTCACAACATTAACCAAGAACTATTTCAAGTCTCATATTATCATAACGATATCCCAATTATCTCAAAACACATGCTTTCATCCCAATTAATCAATTGGATCGTCATTTGCTCTATACTTGGCATAAACAACAATAATCCCATCAATTCCAATTACATCATGTTATTGACTCCTAATTCAATCTATATCTCACAATTATCACATAAACTTGGTCATTAACTCAAATCCAGTCCCAAAAAAGTTAGCCGAACCTACCTCGATGCCGAAATCACACTCGAACAAGCTTCCAATCAACTCATGTCCTCAAATCAATTTGCCAATTCGATCAACCACTATCAACAATAGTACAACTCATTAAAAGAAGCATTTTGATACCCATATTGGCATAATTTAGGCTTAGGGGCAAAATGGTCAAAATAAGGGCTAAAATTTGAAAGTCTCACATCTGGAAATTGATTTCAGAATCATGTTCTACTCGAAAAATAGAGTTCTTTGGCAAAAATCCATGAAAATCAACCTTAAATTGAATGGGAAATCAATAGGTAAAGTTTGGAAAACGTAGTCTAAAAAATCTCCAATTTTGGGTGTTTAAGTTCACGAAATCAAGGATAAGATACAGATAAAACTCATGGAAAATGATTAACTTAGTGTTAGAAATACTTACCCAACGAAAATCTTCAAAAAATTTCTTCAAAATCACCCCAAAAAGCTTTGAAGTTTGAAAATGAATTAAAAATAGTGTTTCTTGGGTTTAAAACTTATCATGACCCAAGCCTAGGGCCTAAACGTGACACGGCGCTTGGGGAACTTAAAGGAACCCCAAGCAAGTCTCTTAACATATCATTACACATCCTTGATCGCGAAAATAATAAAATACCAGAAGAGATAGTAAATAGAGATAAACGGGGCTAAAGGACAACTTTCATATCATAACATCAAGAGTCAAGAGAGAGTCAAAGCTAATAGCATAATACAAAACATGTCCAACAACACCTCTACAACTTAGATACTTAGCGGGGATCAAGACAAGCTACCGAGCTCGCCCTCATAGTCAACATATACATAAAAGAAAGAGAGTCTTAGGACATAGTATGAGATGATAAACATCATCCCCGAAATGGAGGACTCACCAAAGAGCTTGAGAGACGTCGTACTAGCCACGTGGAGGAGGATGATCAAGTGGGGCTCCGGTTCTTACATGGTGAAATCATGTAGGCATAGAGTATACTTTAGTATGTTTGAATGTACTAAGTATGTAGGATATAATGCAACAAATGATAAGCACCATAAGCAAAATGCATAACATAGTCAATGGATGAGCATATAACAATATGACATGTATGAATGATGCATGGAGCAAAATCATGCTTATATAGAACAAAATACATGTGTAAGGAGAGACCATCAATACTACATATCCAAGGCCTACCACCACATTGGAGAGGTGAATGTGGTAGGGACCACTCAATAGGTTGATGAGGTATAAACCCCCTAATATGGTTGATGGAGTAAGAACCTCCCAACGTGGTTATCAAGGTACGAACCCCTCGACATGGTTGCACGGGCCTACCACCTCCCGAGCAAGGTGATCGAGGTACAAACCCCTCAACAAGGTTACACGAGCATACCACCCCTCGAGTGAGGCTTGGTCAATTCCCAACACTATAGGGATAATATCATACACATACATTCCTTTCATCATCATATAGTCATTCAACTCATAAAACATGCATTGTACCTTTAATCCCTCAAGAAAATCATACTCGAACATTTTAACAAACACTTGGTGGGTGTGTAGTGCTAGTGTTAAACCATGCAATTCAAGAGTGAAATCATGCTAGAAAATTCAATGTAGAACCATCAATAGATACTTGGTAACACCCTCAAGCAACATACATGAACACCCTTCATCAAATCTCATAATAGATCTTAGATTCATAGCTCAAAACATGCTAAAACAATAATACTTTCATGACACCCCAACATAGTACAACAACAATATACCCAGTGAAATCCCACAAGTAGGGTCTGGGGAGGGTAGAATGTATGTAGACCTTAGCACTACCTTATAGAAGTACCGAGGTTGTTTCCTGGGAACCCTCATCTCAAAACCCATAAGCAGAAATAACTAGATATGACAAAAAGGCAAGGGAAGGGAACAGAAAAAGCGACTAACAATGAATAACACATGACAATATGCAAATATGATAAAACTAACACATATATGATTACTTGGATTGGACGAATTATCCGAAGAGGATCGTTTACTCGTAGATAATGAGAACACAAGATAAAAAAACATGTTCTCCACCTAACCCTACTATACCCCAGGGCTATGCATCCACCTAACCCTATCAATTAGCCTGCCACTCTAATTCCCTACCTCCACTCCTTTTTATCTAAGGTCATGTCCTCAGTGAGATCAAGTTTTGTCATATCTTGTCTAATCACCTCCCCACAGTACTTCTTCGGTCTACCTCTACCTCTCCATGTAACTCCCAAAACCAACCTCTCGCACCTCCTAATAAGAGCATTGACACTCCTTTTCTGCACATGTCCAAATCATCGCAGTCTCACTTCCCTCATCTTACAGGAGCCATCTCTAGCTTCTCCTGAATATTCTCATTTTTAATTTTATCACTCCTGGTGTGACCACACATCCAAAATCTCAACATAGTGTGCAGTGAAATTCATAATAAGTAAGATCCATGAATAAATCAACTTGAAATCATGCAATTTTAAGTAAAAGGGAGCTTGGGCATCATGAGCGAAAGGAAACCATGAGAGAAACCCACATACTGACTTTGTGAGTCTGTCAACTATTACCCATATGGAGTCAAGCTTCTGAAATGAGCGAGGCAAACCGGTAACAAAATCCATATTGATCATATCCCACTTCCATGTTGGAAGCTCTATACATTGCATATAACCTCCTGCTTTTGGTGTTCTACTTTCACTTGTTGGCAATCTAGACATTGAGCCACAAATTTTGCAAGGTCCTTCTTCATGCCTCCCCACCAAAACATTCCCTTCAGGTCATGGTATATCTTAGTTGATCCTGGATGGATAGAATATCGGGAATGATGGGCTTCTTCCATTATCCTCTTTCTTAATCCATTAGTATCAAGCACATATAATCTATTTTGACAGTAAAGTACTCCATTTTGTGTAAGGTCAAAGCCCTTTATCATACCATGACTCACCTTTTCCCGAAGCAATCGTAGAATAGGATCCTTGAACTATTTTTCTTTCACCTTCATTACCAATGAAGATGCTGCTACATTATGTACAATAACCCCTTCCTTTGGAGTTTCAAGAAGGCGAACTCCCAAACTGGCTAGCTGACGTAGATCCTTCGCCACTCCTCGACTTATCACAGCTTGATCACCAGTATTCATGATTGCCTTACGACTCAGAGCATCGGCTACCACATTTGCCTTCCCCGGATGGTATAGTATATCAATGTCGTAATCCTTTATTAGCTCTAGCCACCTCCGCTGTCTTAAATTTAGGTCTTTCTACTTAAAGATGTATTGTAGGCTCTTATGATCAGTAGATATGTCAACATGAACCCCATACAAATAGTGGCGCCATATTTTTAGAGCAAATACAACCACTGCTAGCTTAAGATCATGACTTGGGGTAGTTTTTCTCATGTGGTCGTAGCTGTCTAGATGCATAAGCAATTACCCTACCATTCTATGTCAGTACACATGCTAAGCCAACTTTTGAAGCATCGCAACACACTGCATACCCCTCGGTGCCTTCTGGAAGTACTATCACAAGTGCAAAAGTTAGCTTATTTTTCAACTCATGGAAGCTCCTTTCACATGCATCATTCCATTGGAACTTGGTTGTGTTATGTGTCAACTTTGTTAGAGGTGCAGAAATAGAAGAAAAACTTTCAAGAAATCTCCTGTAATACCTGCCAAACCTAGGAAGCTTCGAACTTCCGTGGGTGTTGTTGGTCTTGGCTAATCTTTCACAGCCTCTATCTTTTGTGAATCAACCCTTATTCCCTCATCGGATACAATATGATTCAAAAATTAGCCAAAATTCACATTTAGAAAACTTCGCATACAACTGTTGATCACGAAGAACTTCTAGCACTTGTAGTAAATGATTTGTGTGATCCTCTTCTGATCTTGAATATACTAAAATGTCATCTGTAAATACTATCATGAACACATCCAAGAATGGCTTAAACACCCTGTTCATCAGATCCATTAAAATTGTGGGTGCATTCGTTAGCCCAAATGACATAACAAGAAATTCAAAGTGACCATAGCGTGTTCTGAAAGCTTTTTTAGGTATATCTTTCTCCTTTACCCGCACTTGGTGATACTGATCTCAAATCAATTTTTGAAAAGCATTTGGCACCCTGTAACTGATCAAATAAATCATCAATCCTTGGGAGGGGG
>JAPFFP010091425.1:0-20889 GCA_026153255.1 Solanum medicagineum
GATGATATTTAAACTCTACGTTTGTGTAATTCCGTGAAGAATTAAAATTTCAAATGTTACAACGAAAGGATGTTGTACAATGGATGGAGCTCCTCCTCCCTTAATCAGAGGTTTTACATTTGAGCCTGGATATAAAAAAAATCCTTGGTAGGAAGCGTTTTCCCCCTAATGGACCCTATGTGGTGTAAATTCGGATTAGTAATCAGGCTCCAGTATGGATACGGAAGACTGAATGGAAGACAAATTTCTAATTTCAATTGTTAAATTCAAAGGTTGGAACTTAAATTTATAAAAAGCTATAAAACTATATGACAAATTGGCCACTTAATAAGCATGATATTAATTTAAAAGGAAAGATTTATTTTCTTTGAATATATGCTTCTCAATTTCCAAACAAAAACTTAAGGTGTGATAATTGATATATTTGGCTGGGTAGGAAAATCCAAAGATAATATAAGAAGGAAAAATTAACTAAAGCTAAATAATATAAGAATATAATTATAAACAAAAGATACATGCATTAAGTTATGTACAATACCTTCTAACCTTTGTTATAACAAACTCTAAAATAAGTAAGAAATATATCTTTTTTTATTGTTTTGAGAAATCATTATATGTAATTTCTGCATAATTAATTTTTTAAATAATTAATTCTTGCATAGATTATTAAGATGTAATTAATTTCTACATAACTTGTCTTTGAACGAAATGACACTTTAGAGTAGAAATTCAAAATATAATACCTTAGAGTAGAAATTCAAAATAATATTATATCCACAAAAGTTGTTTGCAGTAATTTCATAGGAACCACGCGAAGAAGAGGAAGCAAAAATCATTTTTGCAGAAGCGTTTTCTAAGTGTTCCAAGCCTTCATCTTGGTTTTTGATCTTTTTTATACTCTTCTATTCCGTATTATGTAATTTTTGTTTGAGGTTTTTATGCTATTCAGAATAATAAAATTTTCAAAGTTTAAGATAAATGGTTAAAATTTTTATTGTATTTTGCCCTTCCTTTAATGAAATTTTATATTATCTAGGAGATAAATTGTAGTTCTTGAGAATAATCAAAAGGGTAATAGTGAAAATTATGAGAAATAAATAAAACGATAATAGTGAAAAATATGATTTAAATTATCTACTTGAATAAATTCAATAGATGCAGATTGCCGCAAAAATGCACTTAATATCGAATAGAGGGAATATTATCTAATTAAACATTGAATGTTTTTCTTTGTAGATTCAGATCATATCCAACCATCTAGACCTTAATAAACCAATCATTATACAACACACTATATTTGATTATTTATAGAAACTTATACACTATTAATTTATGATATAATTATTTACACAACAATTTATTCTAATAATATTGATATTATTTAACAATATCAGATAATAAATAACTCGACCTGCACATGCAAGACACGTACAGTAAAACTAGTATAAATAAAATATTTAAAATAATATAATATATAAAGCTACATGTGTTAGGATATTTTGCCAACTGCAATGGCAAATCCTCTTTGAAATAATTATTATAGACTTTTATAAATAATCATTCGATTGTATTTGAAATTGAAGAAGCTTAATTAATTAATGAAATATACATGGCCAAGACTCAACCAAAAAGACCAAGCTTAAAAATAATTTAATATCATCCATAATTTTGTACAATAAATAAAAATGTATTTACAATCAATTAATACAAAATAATGGGGCCTATCTGTCCATCTCATTGTTATTCCCTAATCAATCAATTAATAAAAAATTTAATAAAGGAACCCACCTCGCCATCAGTTACTTTCTTTTGTAACACAACTACTTTCCTTTCAACAAAACATGTCAAAATGATCAAAATTGTAAAATAATTCATTTGATAACACAACTCTCACAGTTTTTACAAATATATTACACCTTTCATCTGACAAAAGTCAGATTGTTTATTATTTTTTAATTCTTTTACTAATGATAATGCGTATGCATACTTAATAATGATTTTAATGTTTAATAATTTTTTAATTAATTTAAGATTTTTTTAAATATCAGGCTGGTAGCCCATTTTATTCCATTGAATCCGAATTACACAGTGAACCCATTACAAAGAGATTCAGGGCTCAAGCCATAAAACATTAATTTTCGACCCTAAAATATAGTGTCTTCTACACACTTCCATTATTGATCTTTCCACCTTCCTAATGCATCCCCTCAGTTTTCATGGTGGCTTAAGAGTTGTTAAGCTTCTTGTCCTCCTCATGCTTCTTGTCTGCATGTTCCTTCTGTAAGATAGCTTTTTCTTTCCCTTGGTAGTTATTTGTTTGATTTGTCTGTGAGATAACCGTATATTTTAACAATTACTTGAGGATGACTACTTATACACATGGATAGTTCAATAGAATAGTGGCCTTAAAATTTATTTCTTGGTACGCAATCAACCAAAAAATTTCACCATTCGAATTCAACACCACCAAAACCAATCCAAGTTTTCCTACGAAATTGGTAAATCGCGAAGTTTTATATCCAGGACCGAAAGAAAATTGGGTTCTTAGGATTTCACCTGACAAAATTCTCCCCCGATTTTTCGCCATTTCTCAAATTTTTGCACTTCGATCACTTCATTCTATCCGAAAAGATCTTCAATTCTATTTATTATCTGGTGAATTCAGATTCTATTTCTTCTTTGGCAGAATCAAAGCGACCAAGAACTAACGAGCCAAGAACTCCATTTTCTCCGGCGACCCTTCATCGATCCCCAACAGAATCATGGTTGTTCCAAATTGAAAACTGACTAAAATTTCTCTCTCTCTCTCTCTAGAACTCGTTTCTTCTAGGTTTTTATATTGATTGCAAGATTTCGACAGCTTTAATCACGCTGTAGACTTACAACTTCTCTCAAGTGACACGAGCCTATTCTGACGAAGACTCCGATGAAGTCTACAATTTTTCGGGGAGTCTAATATTTTCCAGCGACATTAAATAGTTTTTCGGCCAAAACTTTCCAAATTCATATCATTCAGGTGATTCTTCTAAATTACTCTGTATTTACTATTTTCTTAAATTAGTTGTACCCTTCTATTTACCATCTGTGGTGTGGTTTTTTTGATAATTCTTTTTTGTATTTCTATAGTTTACTATCCTGTTTACTCTTTGCATCTTGGTGTTGTGGATTGTAGCATGTATTTCAATAAGATTATTGTTCTTCATCTTGTTTATTTTGTATTTAGTTATTAGATTATTGTAAATTATACTTTATATTTTACTGTTTTGTATCGTTGGGATGTTGTTTTTGAGAAATTATATTTTCAATAGCTTATTTGAGTTATTAATTCTTAGTGTAGCTTAGTGGCGTTGGTGTTTGATGGTGGATCAGGATTATGTCATCAGTTGGGGTCAGAGGCTAGAGGTAGTGGTGGCAGGAGGGGCACAAGCTTACTTAAGTCTAGAGTAGGGATGTGAAACATAGGACTTTCAGGGAAGTCCATGGATTTTACCCCTATAATATTTGAGGTCGGACCTCAAAGTTGAGTCCCGTGTCATATGTAAAATTTGGGCCTTAATTCAAAGTCGATACCAACTCAAATTTGGATCATACGTCGGGTCGGATTCCATTTCGGATGTCAAGTTTTGGATCCTCAGAATTGGATCCCTTATTGGTCATTGAGATCAAATGTCGATTCTAGGTTGGATCGGGTATATATACTGAAATTGGGTAATATAATTGGGAGAAGAAGAAGCAATTGTGCAAGAACTAGTACTATAATTCCTTATATATTACCCTAAGGGAGGATTCTTGCGCAAATTCAGGTAGCAGCAAAAGAAAAAACCGAAAGGGACAAGGATCCATAACTCAGAAACATAAAAACATATATCATGAGAATGAACCTAAAGAATACCACGCATCGGCTAGGGTTACCATTTCATCGACTTTACAACTCATAAAACTTGGATTACATTTCACAAGTCTCAAATTTTCTTTCTTACAACAAATATAAATGACATAATATTTAACTATTAACTATATTGCTCATTATTTCACCTTGTTGATCGGCACACAACACCCAACACATGGAGCTTCAGCATCCCATTACACCGCAGTTATACACGAAGCTACCCGATCTCTTTCTTCCGAGAAAGTTCTACTGTGGAGGCCTTTCACCTAGTACCCATATATTCCCCTCAATATAACCTTCGCCCCTAGCCCTACAACTACAATCAAACGATCACCACATGCCCGAAAAAGCTAGACCCCGCCCATGTCAAGATGTTTCTCATTCAGGCAACATCCAATGGTAACCAATGCTTTGCGTTCCTTGTTATATTTCCTGACATCCATGGCATCATAATAAGTAGCATACAATTGGTTATTTAGAACTTCCACCAATGGAGATGCTTAGGAAGAAGAAGGGATGTCACACCTGCTGTATTTGGTCCCACATGGGACATGTTCGGGATTTAAGTCTATGTTCCTATTGGTAGATCATACTTCTTCTGCACAGGTTAACAGCTTTCATTCGGGGCCTCAAATGCCTCATATAACATAGAACTTACCATCTATTAAGACTCCACAACACATCATACATGGTTGATTCATGCTAGATAAAGTCCTCTATGTGCCTTCCTTCGAATTATACATTCAACGGAGATGAGGATTTTACCTTGTGAATCACAACTGCCAGTTAGAATGGTAATCTCTCCATAGCTAGTAGAACCAAACTGAAATCTTGGCCCATTCATCTGCATCCCAAATGACCAAATATTAGTCAATAAGCTATAATGGTAAATAACCTGCACCAACACTTCCTTTTAAAAAACAAGAAGCTCCGTAACAACTGCCAAAGATTCCTTGTCAGAGAAATGAATCATTCATTTGGATTCATGATAAGCAGATGCATCTAACTTCACCTGGTAGGGACAAACACTTCTAATTCGAGGGGATGGCATAAGAAATAAACTTTATGCTCAATGACACCATTTTTTTGCCTCAACCTAGAAAGTTCACTTCTCCTAACTAAGGACAGAAATTCACTGTCCAACGATGCTATGATGCCATAATTTGACCTAGAGCATAAAATGAGAGAGTTCATAGAGTTATCATGGCCAATACCTACCATAATAATAGTTGCTTTTATTAGAATTGTTTTATCAAAATCCCTGCATTTTGATAAACAGAAATGTAGAGATTATGAACAGTGAATTTTGAACAACGAACTTTATAGGTTAAGGTAAAAAAAATGGTTTCATAGAGCATTGAGTGTATTTCTCATGACCCCATCCCCCGAATAGGAAGTCTTTGACCCTATTCGGTGCAGTTGGATGCATCTGCCGACCGTGAATCCAAATGAATGCTTCGTGTTCTCCGACAAAGAATCTTTGGCTGTTGTTACGAAGCTTCTCATTTTGGCAAGGATTTATTCATTCTGGTTATTTACCAATATAACTTACTGAGTAATACTTGCTCATCCGGGATGCAGATGAATGAGCTAAGATTTTTATTTGGTTTTGCCAGTCGTGGAGAAATTGCCATTCTGGCTAATAGTTATGATTCATGTGGTAAAATACTCTGCTTAATTGAAATGTACAATTTGGAGGAAGACACATGGATGACTTTATCTAGCATGAATCAGCCACGTAAGATGTGGTTTGGCGTCTTCATGGATAGTAAGTTCTATGTTATAGGAGGCACTAGAGGACCCAATGCAAAGTCGTTGACATGTGCAGAGGAGTATGATCTGCCAACAGGAACATGGACTGAAATCCCGAACATGACCCGTGTGCGACATAACACAGCTAGGAGTGATATCTCTCTTGCTTCCCAAACACCTCCGTTGGTGGCAATTGTGAATAACCAATCATATGCTGCTAATTATGATGCCATAGAGGTCAGAAAGTATGATAAGGAAATCAAAGCATAGGTTACCATTGGACGGTTGACTAAATGAGCAACGTCTTGGCATAGGGGAGGTCTGGCTTTTTGGGCATGTGGTAATAGCTTGATTGTAGTTGGAGATCCTGGAGGTGAAGGGTATACTGTGTTGAATTCGTGGGTACCACGTGAAGTGTCTCCATGATGGAACTTTCTTGGTAGAAAGAGATTAGGTAGCTTCGTGTATATCTGCGTTGTAATGGGATGTTGAAGCTCCATGTGTTGGGTGTTAGGTGCCGATCAACAGAATGATATAATGAGCAATATATTTAATAATTTAAACCTTACATTCATTTATATTAGGAGTGCTCAAGACTCAAGAAAGTTTGAAGCATGTGGATTGTAATCTTGGTTTCATGAGTTGTAAAGTTGATGAGATCGTAACCCTATTCGATGTATGGTATTCACGAGGTTTATTTTTATGATATATGCTTTTATGTTTCTGAGTTATGGATCCCTTATCCATTTCAATTTTTTCTTTTTCTCATTACCTGAATTTGCGCAAGAATCCTCGCTTAGATAATACATAAGGAATTATATTACCAATTTTTGCATAATTTCTTTTTTTGGTAGTCAAATGGAGGTTAGACTTGAGTCAAATTTGAGGTCAGATCTAAAAATTCAGTCCCGTGTCATATGTTAAAATTGGGCCCTAATTCAAAGTCGATACCAACTCAAGTGAAGGATCTTAGGTAAAGTCGGATTCCATTTTGGGTGTCGAGTTCTAGATTCTCGAAATTAAATCCCATATTAGTCATTGAGATCGAGTGTCAATTCCCAGGTTGGATCGAGTCTATGTTGAAACAAGGAATATCATTAGGAGAAGCAGAAGCAATTATGCTAGAACTAGAATGTGATTCCCTGTGTATTATCCTAAGGGAGGATTCTTGCGCAAATTTAGGTAAAGAGAAAAAGAAAAAACTAAAAAGACAAGGGATCCATAACTCGGAAACATAAAAGCATATATCATAAGAATAAACATCATGAGTACCATACATCGACTAGTGTTAATATTTCATCAACTTTACAGCTCATAAAACCTAGATTACATTCCACAAGCTTCAACTATTCTTTTTCACAACTAATGTAAATGACATAACATTTTAAATATTATCTATATTGCTTGTTGTTTCACTTTGTTGATTGGCACCCAACGCCCAACACATGGAGCTTCAGCATCCCATTATAGCGCAATTATACATGAATCTACCTGATCTATTTCTGCCAAGAAAGTTCCCACTGTGAATTACTTTCCCCCGGTACCTATAAATTCACCCCAATATAACCTTCACCCCTGGCCCTACACCTACAATCAAACGATCACCTCATGCCTGAAAAGCCAGAACCCACCTATGCTAGGACGTTGCTCAATGTCCAATGGTAACCCATGCTTTGCTTTCCTTGTCTTATTTCCTGACCTCCATGGCATCATAATCAGCAGCATACAATTGGTTATTTACAACTGCCACCAACGGAGGTTCTTGGGAAGTAGGAGGGATGTCACACCTAGCTACATTAGGTCGCACTGGGGACATGTTTGGGATTTCAGTCCATGTTCCAGTTGGTAGATTATACTTCTCTGCACAAGTCAATAGCTTTGATTCAGGTCCTCAAATGCCTCCGATAACATAGAACTTACCATCCATGAAGACGCCACAACACTTCTTACGTGATTGATTCATGCTAGATAAAGTCCTCCACGTCCCTTCCTTCAAATTGTACATTTCAACTAAGCTGAGGATTTTACCTTGTGAATCACAACCGCCAGCCAGAATGGAAATCTCTCCACGACTATTAGAACCAAACAAAAATCTTGGATCATTCATTTGCATCCGGATGACCATGTATTAGTCAATAAGTTATACCAAAAAATAACGTGCACCAACACATCCTTTCCAAGCACTAGAAGCTCTGTAATAACTGCCAAAGATTCTTTATCATAGACGAATCATTCATTTGGATTCATGGTCAACAGATGCATCTGTCTGCGCCTCGTAGGGTTAAACACTTCCCATTCGGGGGGCTGGTATGAAAAATAGATCTAATGCTCAATGACAACATTTTTTTGCCTCAACCTATAATGTACACCGCTCCTAACTAATGATCAGAATTCACTATTCAAAGATCTACAATGCCATAACCCAACCAAGAGCATAAAATGAGAGAGTTCACAGAGTTGTCATGGACAATGCCTACATAATAAGAATTATTTTATCAAAATCCCTAGATTCTGATAAACACAAATGTAGGGATTCTGAATAGTGAATTTTGAACGGTTAACTTTATAGGTTAAGTTAAAAAAATGGTGTCATAGAGCATTGGGTGCATTTCTCATCCCCCCCTCCGAATGGAAAGTCTTTGACTCTAATAGGTGCAGTTAGATGCATCTTCTGACCATGAATCTAAATGAATGCTTCATGCTTTTTGACAAGGAACCTTTGGCCGTTGTTACGGAGCTTCTCATTTTTGGCCAGGATGTGTTCGCAGGTTATTTACCAATATAACTTATAGACTAATAATTGGTCATCCGGGATGTAGATGAATGAGATAAGATTTATTTTTGCTTCCGCCAGTCATGGTGAAATTGCCATTCTAGCCCATAGTTGTGATTCACGAGGTAAAATCCTCAGCCCCAACTAAAATGTACAATTCAGAGGAAGATACGTGGAGGACTTTATCTAGCTTGAATCAGCCACATAATATGTGCTCTGTTGTCTTCATGGATCAGAAGTTCTATGTTATAGGAGGCATTGAGGACCCGAATCAAAGTTGTTGACCTGTGCAGAGAAGTATGATCGGCCAATAGGAACATGGACTGAAATCCCGAACATGTCCTGTGTGTGACCTAACATTGCTACTAGTGACATCTCTCTTGCTTCCCAAGCACCTCCATTGGTGGCAGTTGTAAATAACCAATTGTATGCTGTTGATTATGATGCCATGGAGGTCAGGAAGTATGATAAGGAAAGCAAAGCATAGGTTACCATTGGGCGGTTGCCTAAACTAGCAACATCCTAGCATGGGTGAGGTCTGGCTTTTCTAGCATGTGGTGATAGTTTGATTGTAGTTGGAGAGACCAAGGTGAAGGGTATATTGAGGTGAGTTCATGTGTACCGTGTAAAAGGTCTCAACAATGGAACTTGCTTGGCAGAACGAGATCAGGTAGCTTCATGTATATCTACGCTGTAATGGGATGTTGAAGCTCCATGTGTTAGGTGTTAGGTGTTGGGTGCCAATCAACAAGGTCCAATAACGAGTAATGTATTTAATAGTTTAAACCTTATCTCATTTACATTTTCAATGAGCAAGAAAATTTGATGCTTGTGTATTGTAATCTTGGTTTTAGTTGTAAAGTTGATGAAATAATAACCCTAGTCAATGCATGGTATTCTTGAGGTTCATTTCTATGATATATGCTTTCATGTTTCCGAGTTATGCATCCCTTATCCATTTCGATTTTTCCTTTCTCTCATTACCTGAATTTGCACAAGAATTTTCCCTTAGGATAATACATAAAGAATTATATTACTAGTTCTTGCATAATTTCTTTTTTTGCTAGTCAAATATTCGTTAGGCTCGAGTCAAATTTAAGGTCGAGTCTCAAATTTCAGTCCCGTGTCATATGTCAAAATTGGTCCCTAATTTAAGGTTGATACAAACCCAAATATTGGATCCTAGATCGTGTCTGATTCCATTTTTGTGTCGAGTTCTCGATTCTCAAAATTCGATCCCCTATTAGTCATTGAAATCCAGTGTCAATTCCCAAGTTGGATCGGGTCGATGTTAATTAAAATAGGGAAATATAATTGGAAGAAGCAGAAACAATTGTGCCAGAACTAGTTATATAATTCCTTATTTATTACCCTAAGGGAGGATTCTTGCGCAAATTTGTCACGATCCAAGCCTTGGGCCTAGACATGACACGACGCATGGGGAACCCAAAGGGAACCCAAGCAAGCCTCTTAACATATCATCATACATCCTTGGCCGTGGAAGCAAGTAAATGACATAATAGATTAGAAATAAGGGCAAAAGGAACCAAGGGAAAACTTCATAACATAAATATCAAGAATAACAGACTCAGGCTCAAAGCATAGATACATAACATGTCAAACAACACCTCTACAACTTAGATAAGAGCGGGGGCCAAGGTAAGCAACCGTGCTCACCCTCATAGTCAATTCATACACAAAGGAAAGATAGTCTTACAACATAGCATGAGGTCATAAACATCATCCCGGGAATGGAGGACTCACCACCAAGCTTGGAAGAAATTGTACTAGCCACATGAAGGAGGATGCTCAAGTGTGGCTCCAGTTCCTACGTGGTGACATCATGTAGGCATAGAGTATGAATTAGTATGTTTGAATATACTAAGTATCTAGGATGTAACGCAACAAGAGATAAGTAACATAATCGAAATGCATAAGCATAGGCAATAAGTAGCATATAATAATATGGCATGCATGAAGATGCTTGTAGTAAACCATGCTTATATAGAACATAATACATGTGTAAGGAGTGACCAATTAGTTGATGAGGTACAACCCCCCTCCCCCCCCTCCAACATAGTTGATGAGGTAGAAACTCCCCAACATGGTTAATGAGGTACAAACACCCCAACATGGTTATCAAGGTACAAACCCCTCAACATGGTTGCATGGACGTACCACCTCTTGAGTGAGGCAATCGAGGTACAAACCCATCAACATGGTTACCCGGGCCTACAACCCCCCGAGTGAGGCTTGGTCATTCCAAACACTATATAGGAAATACGATATACACGCATTCCTTTCATCGTCATAAAGTTATTCAACTTATAAGACATGCATTGGACCTTCGATTCCTCAAAATACATCAGTCGGACATTTTATCAAACACTTGGTGGTCGTGTAGTGCTAGTGTAAAATCATGCAATTCAAGAGTGGATTCATGGTGAAAAATTCAATGTAAAACCATCAATAGATACTTGGTAACATCCCTAAGCAATATACATAAAAACCCTTCATCAAATCTCACCATAGATCTTAGATTCATAGCTCAAAACATTCTAAAATAATCATAATTTCATAAAATCCCAATATAGTGTGCAGTGAAATTCATAATAAGTAAGACCCATGAGTAAATCAACTTAGATCATGCAATTTTGGGTAAAGTGAAGCTTGGGTATCATGGGTGAAAGTAACCCATGAAAGAAACCCACATATCTTGACTTTGGAGCATCCTTAAAAAACATTGGAGATGGAGACTTGAAGTTTGAATGAGAATCTTAAGATCCGGATGAGTTTTGGGACATGAAATTTGGAGATGAAATATATTCTAAGTGTTTTAGAGAGTATTTGGGAATAACTTGAATGATATGAGGGTGACATAAGGCTAAGTATAGGTATTTTCATGCATGGGAACACTTAGGCCCAAGACCCAAAGGTCATGGATTGATATAGAAAAATAGTGCACAACAATACATAGTACCGCGCTCTTGGCGCATTATGCTAGGGGCACGGATCGTCATTGGAAATCGCATTTTTTTGATTTTTAAAATTTCCTATTGCTCTTAAATCAGGGTTAAACCCATTGCCCACTCAATTTGACCCGCTGAACAAGAATATGAAGTTGGATTTTCGATATCACACATGAATTTAGAGATATATGAAAATTACGATTTCTGTCACTTCCGAGGCACATTTTTGGGTCACCCTTTTTTTTGGGGTTGTTTCAATATCTCCCCCTTGCGAACATTCATCACCAGATAATGAAGAAACATATATGAGAAGGGTAATAATGAAGAAAGCAACCCCAACAAGAATGCAACAACACACTTTAAACACCATTTTTAAAATCTCAACTTAAGTGTAAAATCACCATGAACCTTGTCAATATAAACATGAATGCATGAAAATGACTTAGGGGTTGGAACATGAGACATGAAATCAGATAGAAGACTTAGAATTAGTACCAGCTTGAGTAGAATGGAAGAGATAAGGATATTGTTTCTGCATGTCCGCTTTGGCCTCCCATGTAGCACTTTCAACTTGTTGATTCCTCTAAAGGACTTTAACGGAAGCAACATCCTTGTTCCTCAACCTCTTCACTTGTCTATCCAAGATCTCTACTAGAACTTCTTCATATATTAAGTTGTCTTCAACTTCCCCCACAACCAAGAGACACAATAGCATTAGGATCACCCATACACTTCCTCAACATAGACACATGGAAGACCGGATGAACCAATTCCATTTCACTAGACAATTCCAACTAATAGGCCACCTTACCAATCCTTTTCATCACCCTATAAGGACCCACATATCTAGGGCTTAGCTTACCCTTCTTACTAAAATGAACTTTCATGGGTGAAACCTTCAAATAAACCCAATCACCAACTTGGACTTCAAGAACCCTTCTCCTCACATCGACATAGGACCTTTGGCGACTTTGGGCTATCTTCAACCTTTCTCTGATCATCCTAACCTTCTCAAGAGCCTACATAACCAGATCTGGTCCCAACAAATCCATCTCTCCAACCTCAAATCACCCAGTCGGTGATCTACAATGTCTACCATAGAGGACCGCAAAAGGAGCCATACTGATGCTAGAATGATAGCTATTGTTATAAGGGAACTCAATCAACGGGAGATGATCATCCTAACTACCCCTAAAACTCCAATACACAATCCCTAAGCATGTTCTCAAGAGTTTGGATAGTTCTCTCGGCTTGGCCATCTATTTGAGGGTGGAAGACTGTACTATGTTAACTCTTATACCAAGACCCCTTTGGAAGGACCGCCAAAAGTGTGAAGTAAATTGAGCACCACGATCCGATATGATAGACAAGGGTACCCCACACAATCTCACCAACTCATGAATGTACGAATTTAGCATAATCTTCAGCCCCATATGTAGTCTTAACCGGTAGAAAGTGAGCCTATTTTGTCATCCTATCAACCACAACCCAAATGGAATCAAAGCCCTTTCTAGTCTTGGGCAGCCCAACCACAAAGTCCATGTTAATCTCTTCCCACTTCCAAGTAGAAATCTCTATGTCTTGGGTTAAGTCAATCATCCTACGGTGTTTGACTTTAACTTGTGGGCAACTATGACAACCAGAAACAAATTTGGCAATGTCCCTCTTCATGCCTCCCCACCAATACACCTCTCTCAAATCTCTATACATCTTAGTAGAACTGGGGTGAATAGAATAGGAAGAACGGTGAGCCTCATCAACAATCGTTTCTCTCAAGCTATCAACACAAGGTACAAACAACCTATCTTGGTACCTAAGGGCACCATCTTCCCCTTCGGAGAAAACCTCCACCTTAACATCTTTTACCAATGCCTTCAATTCCAATAAAGTAGGGTCAAGATCTTTCTTAGCTTTCACCTCCTCAACCAATGAATATTTAGAACCATCAACAACAACAACAACACCATCATCACTTTCTTCCAACTTAACTGGCAATCTAGCCAATCTAGCCAACCGACAGACCTCCTTAACCACCCCCTTGCCACCATCGTCAACATGATCTAGGCTACCCATTGATACCCTACTCAAAGCATCTGCCAAAACATCAGCCTTACCGAGTTGATAATGCACACTCATATCATAGTCCTTAAGAAGTTCTAACCGCCTTCTTTGCATCAAGTTGAGATCTTTTTGAGTGAAGACATATTGGAGACTCTTATGATCGGTGAACACATAAACATGGCCCCATACAAATAATGACGCCATAACTTTAATGCAAATACTACGGTGGCTAGCTCAAGCTCATGGGTAGGATAGTTATTTCCATGCACTTTTAGTTGCCTAGAAGCATAGGCTATTACCTTACCATTTTGCATTAACACACAAGCCAACCCAACCCAGGAAACATCACAATACACAACAAATCCTTTTAGCCCTTCTGGTAGTGACAATATTGGAGTGTACACAAGCTTATCTTTCACGGTTTGGCAGTACTTTTCACACTCATCGGTCGACACAAACGTAGCCTTCTTTTGTGTCAATTGTGTCATGGGAGAAGCAATTCAAACACCCCACACTTTCTTAGAAATACCTTCATATTCCTAATTCCCTTATATCTCAAATCAGGGATATTTAAACACCTCTCTAGTAGCTCGGAAAGACCCTATGATATTATTTTTCAATATCTCAAAATCAGTGCAGAATTTCACAAATTTGACTTCGTATTCTTGTTAAGAGGGCAAAATTATATGAGAAAATGAGTACCTGCAAGGTATACTTTGTCTGTGCCAAGAAAATTTATTTTTGGTGAAACTTCGCAAAAACAATAGCTGTCAGCGATGGGTCCGCAACGCGGACTTGACGCGGACTAGTTCAAAAATTTTCAAAAATTGTTCTTTTTACTCCAGTGCAATTGGGTAATAACCCTATTGGAGAAGGCTATTAATGACATTTGAGTGAATGTTTCAGGTAGATGCATTAGAGTAGTAAGAGAGAGTAGCATTCTCTAAATGAAAATCCCTGAGGAGGTATAGATCTTGAGTTGAGGGTTACCTTTGTAGGGATAAGAGCATCATAGGAGTAGACTTTCTAGGCTTAGGATTAGGCTTGAACAGAATAAGAGGATGTGGTTAGGTAGAGAATGGGATAAGAGCTATAAGCTTTAAATTGATAAGGTATAGTGCCATGAAGAGAAGCATAGTTGAGAAGAGGTGTGAAGTTTAAGAGTTGCCCATGGAGTCTTATGCATTTTGATGGTTCCATTCTCGATTAGAGCTGATGACTTCCTTCTTGAGTTCTAACAGTTGATTGTCAAAGTGTTTAAATGATTCAAATTTATTGCGTTTCGACGTTCCATTCATTCCTGATGGTAAGGATGTCTAAGATATTATCTCTACTCTTGATCTGAACCGAATTGTCCATTCTTAAGCTGATGCATCTATAAATGAGTTTGTGTAGAGATTGTTGAGATTTATGAGGAGTCGAGAGTTTAAATTGATTTAGTGAGTGTTAAGAGGAGTCTTGATTATATTTGTGCCTTGAGGTCCATATGCACTCTTCATTCGAGGAAGAATGATTTCAAGCCGGTTAAAGTACCAAAAAATCCTTAGAGGAGTGATGTGCACAAAATGCGTCTTCCTATGCTCCGATGACAAATTCGAGACCGGATTTGCGATCAGTATGAAAAATTGAGTGGGATAATGGTCTCGGTTGTTTTTAAAGCAATCGTGTCAAAAGGTAATTTTTCGGTCAGAAAACGAAAAACAGCGTTGGTGTGCCACAGAGGCACGTTGCACTCTTTTTACTGACAGATACTTATATTTTTTTTAATTTTTTCAATGGGATTGAAAAAACTTGTGTGGAAAATTTTTGGAAAAAAATGCACATGTTTGTGCTCAGCCCGCTTTAAAGAGTAAATTTAATTTTTCGTGAAGGGCATTCTAGACTTTTTCCAACTCCTCCTTAACTTAAACTGTGATTTAATAAGTCATTTTTTGTCAAATAGGGTTTTCAAAAATCATTCTAAAGCCTCCAAAAACACAATTAGAATTCTTAAGAGAAGAAGAGAAGAGAAGCTAGGGTTTCAAGAGAATCTTGCGAGTCTTTCCAAGCTAATCTCCCAGGTATGTAAGGCTACCTAAAGCGTTGGATTATGTTCATCACTGTGCTCCTTCATCTACTTAAGTTAAGATCATGAGTATTAACTGCATGTTCTAAATCCTGTGATTCTTGAGTTCTAAATTCTTATACATGTCTGAGCTTTCATGAATATATTGGAGTCGATTTATGAGTTGCATTGCATGAATGATGGTCCTACATTATTGAGTTGTTGAATAATTGAGTTGAGTTATTGAGAACTAAGTTGACTTGATTGAGATGAGTTAAAGAGTTGAGCTTGAATTAACTTTTATGAGCACATTTTAGTCTTCGAAGGAGTATTGAGCACCGTGTTGGGTGATTGAGAAGCACCCCAGAACTACGTTACCTGCTTTTTCTAGGATAGTTATGTAGTTAACTCTGGCGGCTCAAGCCCCAAATAAATGGGCATTCTCTTTGGATCCGAGAGTGAGGTAGAGTTTGATGTCCTTTATCTTGGCAAGTTTCTGTTTCATTGTACATTACTAAAGTATGTAGGGTGGAGAGGAATGTCGGTTAGAGAAACTTCCAAGCTGCACTTGAGTAAACATACCATAATTTTCAAACTGAGTTGCATAAAAGTGTTGGATCAGATATTAAAGTATGATTAAACCTTAAACTTGCATATTCACTGAGTCGAGTCATAAGTTGAACGAGTTGAGTTCTGAGTCGAGTTTACTGAGTTGAGTCGAGTTTACTGAGATGAGTCGAGCCTTGTGTGTTTACTTTTGCCATATTACATACTATACATTCCATATACTTACACCATTCGGCGCTTCATCATTTCATGATGCAGACACAGGTGATAGAGAACTTCAGCAGGCGCATCGTTGAGGTTTAGAGTTCCCGATTTCCAGAGTCGGTGAGCCCTCCTTGGCATTCGGAGGAACCTTTCTTTTACTTTATTATCTCTTTCTATTTTCTTTGAGTTGGGTAGCCATGGCTTGTCATGGTACCATCTAAGTGTTAGAGGTAGAGGTTTCAGAGACATTGGGTAGAGGATGTTGAGTATTGTTACTTTTCCGGCTTTTGTCTTATTGAAAGTTTCTTTTTATATAAAGACTAGATTGTTTAATTTCTTTACAATCTTTTCTTTGAGCGTTTTTCTTCCGTTGTCGAGTATGATGTAATGATGAGGCCAAATGATTCCCTGGTGACTAGCAATAGCCTCTGAGTGCCGGTCACGCCAAGGGTACCCTCCCGGGGCGTGACATTTTCATAATACATGTCATATATCCACAAATGATTATCCATATACAAAAAATATTTAAGTATAATTAAGGTTAAACAACATAAGTCGAATTTTTTTAAGTGTATAAAGTCATAAACTTCAATTTAACAAGTATATAAACTCCAAGTTCTAAATTATATTCAACTTAAAGTTCACAACTACTTAAAATATAATTTATATCCTAACATATAATAATTGTTGTTTCAAAAGTGCATAACTTGAATTTTTCTAAGAATGTAAAGTCCTAAACTTCAATTTAACAAGTATATATACTCCAAGTTCTCAATTATATTCAACTTAAAGTTCACAACTACTTAAAATTTAATTTATGTACTAAAATATAATAATTCAAGTTTCAAATGTGCATAACTTGAATTTTTCTAAATATATAAAGTCCTAAACTTCAATTTAACAAGTATATATACTCCAATTTCTAAATTATATTCAACTTAAAGTTCATAACTACTTAAAATTTAATTTATATCCTGAAATATAATAATTCAAGTTTCAAAAGTGCATTACTTGAATTTTTCTAAGTATATATAAACTCCTAAACTTCAATTTAACAAGTATATCTACTCCCAGTTCTAAATTATTTTCAACTTAAAGTTCACAACTACTTAAAATTTAATTTATATCCTAAAATATAATAATTCAAGTTTCAAAAGTGCATAACTTGAATTTTTTTAAGTATATAAACTCCTAAACTTCAACTTAACAAGCATATAAATTTCAAGCTCTAAATTATATTCAACTTAAAGTTTATAACTACTTAAAATTTAATTAATATCCTAAAATATAATAATTCAAGTTAAAAGTGCATAACTTGAATTTTTTTAAGTATATAAATTCCTAAACTTCAATTTAACAAGTATATAAACTCCAAATTCTAAATTATATTTATCTTAAAGTTCACAACTAATTAAAGTTTGATTAATATCCTAAAATATAATAATTCAAGTTTCAAAAGTGCATAAGTTGAGTTTTTCTAAGTATATAAATTCCTAAACTTCAATTTAACAAGTATTTAAACTTCAAGTTCTAAATTATATTCAACTTAAAGTTCCCAACTACTTAAAATATACTTCAAATTTCAAATATAATTATACATTGCTAAGAACTAAAAATGGGAACTCTAAGCAAGATCCAAGTATTTTACATTGAATAAATTTTTAAAAAATATTATATACAACAATTAGAATTTTAAAATAAAAAAGTACCTTCACCTTCTCCAATTAGCTTGACGGGTCGATGGGCTTAGCTTGACGGGCCAAATATATCCTACAATTGTCACAACCCAAGCCTAGGGCCTAGACGTGACACGACAAATGGAGAATCGGAAAGGACCCCAATCAAGCCTCTTAACATATCATTACACATCCTTGGTCATGGAAGCAATTATGTAAAAATAAGAGAGTAGAAATAAGGGAACACGGGGCTAAGGGAAATCTTTCATATCATAAAACATCATAGAATCAAAGAGAGTCAAGGCTTATAGCATCATTACATATTTGTCCAACAACACCTCTAAACATAGAACATAGCGAGGGCCAAGACAAGCAACCAGGCTCACCCTCATAGTCAAGCATACAATAAAGAAAAGGGAGTCTATAATACATAGCATAAATCAAGAGAAATATGTCCTCGAAGTTAAGGACTCACCAACTTGCTTTGAGAGATATCACACTAGTCACATGGAGGAGGAGGATGATTAAGTGGGGCGCCGGTTCCTAAATGGTACCGTCATGTAGGCATAGAGTTTGCGTTAGTTCATTCGAATGTACTTTGTATGTAGGATGCAATACAACAATAGATAAGCAACATAGTCAAAATGCATAATTAAGCAATAGATGATCATATAACAACATGACATGCATGAAATGATACTTGAAGTAAAGATGCTTATATATAGAACATATTACATGTGTAAGAATAGACCATCATCATAGACCAAGTGACTTAGTACTTGGAATCTAAGGTAGATCACCCCTTAGAAGTGATTTTGGTACCAACCCCTCAATTGGGTGATGGATATGACCACCATCCATCGGAAGTGATTGAGGTACCGACCTTTCAATTGGTTGATGGCTTAACACCCCCATTCGAGGAGATTGAGGTACCAACCCCTCAATTAGTTGACGGACATGACTACCCTCCACCAAAAGTGATCGAGGTACAAACCACTCAATTGGTTGATGGATTACCACCCCCATCTGAGGTGATTGTGGCATCACCCCTCAATTGGCTATGATCAACTCACAACACAATAGATACCTTTATGAAATCAACACATACATATCATCCTTTCATCATCATAAAGTTACTTAACTCATATGTCAAGCATTAGGCCTTCAACAACTCAAGATACATAATTGGGACATTTTATCAAACACTTGGCGGGTGTGTAATGTTAGTGTAAAAGCATGCAACTCAAGAGTAAAATCATGCAAGAAAACTTAAAGTAAAACCACCCACCAACACTTGATAATACCCTCATGCAATATACATCAAAACCCTTCATCAAATCTCAAGATAGATCGAAGATTTATAGATCAAAAAACATGCTCAAACAGTCACACTTTTACAAAACCCCAAGATAGTTCATAGTCAAATTCATAATAGAAAACCCATAAGTAAAATCAACTTAGAAACATGTCATTTAGGTAATATGGAAGCTTGGGCACCATGGGTAGAAGGACCTAATGGTTGAAACCCACATACCTTAGCTTTGGAGAATTACTTGATGAAGATTGGAAATAGAGACTTGAAGCTTGAGTGAAATCCTTAAGATTCGGATGAGTTTTGGAACTTGAAATTTGGGGGTGAAATATTAGTCTAAGTGTTTGAGAGAGTATTGGGGAATGTCTTATATGATATGAAGGTGAAATATCGCTAAGTATAGGTATTTTTCATTCATGGGAAGACTTAGGCCCAAGAACCAAAAGCCTTGGGCCGAACAACAAAACTGGCAACACTTTAACACTGGTGTGTACCCCAGCCGTGTCGCATCAGTGGCGCGGATCAACACTGGATAAGGAAATTTTGTATTCGGAAATTACGATGCGATTGCTCTAAAATCAGGGTTAGACCAATTTCTCACTCAATTTTGCCCCCCGATCATGAATATGAAGTCGGATTGTCGATATCATGCGTGAATTTTGAGATATATGAAAATTACGATTTTAGGCACTTTCGAGGCATATTTTCAGGCACTTTTTTGGGGTCGTTTCAACAATGATGCAAAAATTCTAAAGTTCAAAATTTATACATGCAAGTTTGATTTTTATAAGTTTAACTACAAACTTTAAAATTTAAAGTACAATTAATGTATAAGCATCTAAAATAGAGAATTCTAATTTCCTAACTTAAAGTTCACTATTTAAAGTTCTATTTCATGTCATGATCAACCTGCATTTTCCTAACTCAAAGTGCACAACTTAATATATATTCAACCAAAATTTCCAAATTAAGGTTCAACTATTTAAACTTTCTATGTTAAAGTACAAACTTTATATATACACACCAAATAAAATTCTAAATTAAAGTTCAATACACCCAATTCATAACTAAAATCCAAACTTAATTGAAATTACAATAGCTCTATATAAATTCTAATTATATTAATATATTGTAATTTCAACATTTCAAACTTTTACCTTCTTTACTTCTAAAACTAACTTTTAACTTCAACAACAAATCAATTAAACTAACAAACACTCAAATTTATAGTTTAATTCAAAAAACTCAATCCAAACTACAATCCAAAAATCTATATTCACAAATTCACACTTAACTATTCAAACCAACAATGTCAATAACTTCAAATACACTTTAATTCCAATTGACAAAACTTAAATCACAAACTAATTAAAACTCATTTCAAACTAGAATCCAAAAACATTAATTCACAAATTCACGCTTAAATATACTTTCCAACAATATTAATCACTTCAAATACACATTAATTCAAACAAATAAAACCCCCAAATCACAAAGTAATTCAAAATACCAAATTTGAACTAAACCCTAAAATCAAAACATAGACTTTATTCACTAACTCACAACCATTACTACAATTTAACAATGTCAAAAACATATGTAAACTAAACTAACAAACAATTTAAGATTATATAATTTTAAA
>JAPFFP010091436.1:0-20886 GCA_026153255.1 Solanum medicagineum
CAAAAATATAGACATACAAATTATATGATATTATATTTTTAACTCTTAGTAAAAGAAAAACTAGAATGTCTTTTCTTAAATTTGAAATGCATTTTTTCTTTGCTTGAAAAATTTTTGGTTGCTTATATTTCTTTACACTTTCTCTGAGGATGAGTTCTTCAAACTCTATGATCTGTCAAAAGACAAGTATAAAAACTTCATGTAAGTTTATTAATAACACTCCTAATAACTATTATCTTCTTTTTCTTTTTTTGCAAAATCAAAGATTAACTATAATAAAATATAAACTTTATTTCTATCTCACAATCAAATAAAAAGAAAGTTGAGTTTTCTAGTTCTAGACGTAAAGTTATTTGTTTTGTATTTTGTACCTTAAGTTATTGACTTTTTGCACATTGATTCATGGATAAAAGCCCCAACTTCTTTTAGTTTCACTTTTTATACTAATAGTAATCACCTAATATAAATAATTGAATATCATTAAAATATTATGAGATACAAATCAATTATATCATCTTAAATTTTAAATAATAATAATAAAAAGCACGATCTCTTAATTAATTTAGTAGTTGTTCATATGTGATGTAGAGATTTTTAAATTGTCTGTTTGTAAAATTTCACTTTATACTTTTCTAGCTCAAACAAATGATTTTTCTTTGTATACTCCTGTTAGTTTCATAACCAATAATGAAAAAAATTGACACAATATATATTTTTTTATTAAAAAAATGTTATTACTGAATATTGATTCTTAAGTTTATTGATGAAGGTAATTTGCAAGTGGAGAAACATCTAGCCTCTTGAGAAAATTACTTACCACCAAATTTATATAACTTTTCTTCCTTATATTAATCTCATAAGCTCATAATTCTTATTTAATATTATTACTTCTCTTTTTAATTTTTTGTTCCATTATAATTTTTTATTTTGACCTACTTCATCTTGCATCTTTGAAAAGGTCGAGTAAGGATGAAATTGTCTCTCAAAATAAAAACATATACAGAAACTATATCAAGAAAATATTTTAGTTAAAAAAAATCGTGCCAAAAAGATTGTGACTAAATGTTTACAATATTTTAAAATTTTATATGATTGACTATAATAAGATTGATGGATAGAGTTACAAGAAGATAATACATTAATATTTTTTCCTTTTTATTTAACTTTTGTTATTATGAAATAAGAAAAATTATAAAAGATGGAGGATTCTTATTAGAATGATGAAATGATTAATAAAATGCCACTTGTTATACTTATAACATGATTTGATCTAATATTTTTGCACTCATATTAATTAAAATACATTTTTACACTAACTAATATGCTTTTAACAACAGGATGTTATACTTTTAATAATCAAACTTATCCCTTCATTAATATTGGATTTAAATTTGTCTTTAACAATCGAAAAAAATTAGTTACTATAAGTGTATTTATAATGACTGGAAAAAAATTTGGTCGCTATAAGTAAATTTATAATGATTGGAAAAAACATTGGTCGCTATAAGTATAGTTATAACGACCGAAATAATTTGGTCACTATAAGTATATTTATAATGACCGAAAAAATTTTGGTCACTATAACTGTATTTATAACGACCGAATTCACTCCCCTTCGTTAAAAAATAGTCGTTAAAAATCTTTTTTCTTGTAGTTTGTAATAATGCAAATTAATTTAACTTGGAAAATCTTTAGCTTTAATTTTGAACAAGCGTTTCAGCACTTCATCACTTCAATATAGGCACTAGCACCACAATTTGCACATTCACCCATACACTGGATCAATATAACTTCAATATAGGCATTAAACATCAACTTAACATACATAAAGTAGCTTTACATAACCATAATAACCATAATGACATCTAAAGAGCTGTGCAAACATACATCAAATAACCAAAAATACATCATAACGATTAGTGATTGAAGTATGCCTTTAAAAAGTATATATCAAAATATGTAAAAGTACGATCAACGTCATCGTTTTTCACCATGAAAATAAATCATCAGCACTGTCGAAATCTTATAGAATTCACTTGGATTTGATTTGCAATTTTTTTCGTTGTGACCTTAGTTGAAGTTGGTTTCCAGTCATAGCATTCTTTCCTTTCCATTTCAAATTAAGTGGTCTGAATCCAAGCTCAGCATTTGCTTATGATGCATCCTTGAATGTTGCTTTAGACCCACTTAGATCACTCTTTCACTTGTTCTTCTAGGTTGTATTATTATTTTATATTATTTTTCAAGATAGATAAATAAAAATATAATAGAATCATATATACTTACATTAATCACTTGTCTTCCAGATTGTGTATCTGTATATATGTCAAGTCCCATAGTTTTTATGATTTTTCTTCCAGCTGAACATGTAGCACCAGGGTTGATTCCTCTTATTTGCATGTGACTCTTGAGGTTACTAGACATAAAGAAGAGGAATGTTGAGTGCTTGGTTGATTAATGGATGGCAATGGAGTGGATTGTGAAGGCTGAGTGGCTTGTTGAGTGTACTGTGAAGGCTCTCCAGTAGATTGTGAAGGCTGTGGAGTGGACTGTGAAAGCTGTAGTGTGGCATGATAATCAAGGAGCAAAACTAGGTATATATTAATCATAAAATGAGATTGGAATGGTTGTTTCTTATCAATTTACAGCTTTTTTTGTTATACCCAACTTGATGGCATGTGGAACATGACATTATGATCCCATTCTTTGATGTTTTTCCCCCACTTCTTTTTTTTTTTGGTTCATCTTTATATTTTCTTCTATATCTGGTTGTTTTCCAAGCATTGCCTTCACTCCAGGAGGATCAATTGGTGGGTTATTGGTTTCAGGCCACATTACAATATTAGTTATAGGTTGTAAGAAGTACTTATAAGCACGTAGGAATATATCTTTTATGTCGCAATGGTCCACATAATCTTCTGGTTCTTGTCCAATGTGATACAAAACACAAACTACATATTGACAAGGAATACCCCTTGACTTACAAGTACAATTCTCTTTTAACCATGACAACTACATGTTTATATTCTCCTTCTTGGATCTCAAAGCCAATGTCATGATTCCAGTTCACCCTTAGTTTCGTACTAATTTCTTTATTTCTTCTAAAACTAGTCTTACCATAGGTGAAATATCACTGATCCATGTGCCTATCCATAATTTTGTGTCTAATATCTTCAAGTATACTAATCACATATTTGTGTCTAGGACCAACAATCCATGAATTAAATGTTTCACACATATTGTTTTGCACCACATCACACTTGGATGTTTTTCACTAAATAAAGCTCTACAACAATATTCTTTGTTATAGACAAGCAAGGACTCATATATTCTATCACCAAGTTTTCCTAAATATGCAAACTCATCTTTTAATTTTACCTCAAAACTAGCTTTGACACACCTCCAAATGCTTTTATCCTCTCTTCACCTCTCCATTTCTTCTGCCAGTTTGTCCAAATATGTCTTTGCACACATTCTTCTTTCGGCAAAAGGAAATAAATCAGCATAGATGACTCAAGGCCTTACCATTTTAGTAGTTTAGTTTAACAAACATAAGTGAGATATAAATGTGAAACAAGATTAGCAATTTGAATAGTTTCAGTCCCTAATTAACCTGTTTTCGTCCAAATTTAGTGAAGTTAAGTTTCTGTCCAGATTTGGTTATTAGTTTGTGTCCCTAAATTATTAGTTTCAATCCCTAATTTAGCTTGTTTCTGTAAAATGCCTTAGACAACTAACAAGCACCATTAGTTTCTGTCCTGAAATGACTAACACATTAACTACGTATAACTACAGATTAACTGAAATGTGAAATAAAATTAACAATTTAAATAGTCATCAATCCCTAATTTAACCTGTTTCTGTCCGAATTTAGTGTAGTTAAGTTTATGTCCAAATTTGGTCATTAGTTTGCGTCCCTAAGTTATTAATTTCTGTCTCTAATTTAACTTGTTTATGTAAGATGCCTTAGACAACTAACAAGCACCACTAGTTTTTGTCCTGAAATGACTAATACATTAACTACAGGTAAGTAATTAACTAAAATGAGACATTAACTGAGTTATACATTAACTACACATAACTACACATTAACTGAAATGTGAAACAAGATTAACATGACAGTGCAGTTGTGAGATACAAATGGCTGCAGGGCAGTGATTAAACCATCAACTTCAGAAGACAGAATTGAGACAGAATAACCATGAAATAATAACCATGGCACAACAAACACATAATAAAAATGATAGCAGTGAATAGTAAAGGGCAGTTATTTAATTACAAAACAGCATTAAAAATCGTCCTCAACAATAGAAGGAAAAAAAGCATCAACTAATATGAAATGAGACAGAATAGTTCAAATGAGATAGAATGAGATAAAAAATACCTTGTGCATATTAGACATGATTGTTATGCCATATCCATCTCCAAGTTGTAAATCTTCAATGAGGTATCTTAAGAACCAACTCCAAGAGTGTTTGGTTTCTTGATCCACCACTGCCCAAGATATTGGATATATTTGTTGGTTTCCATTTTTCCAATAGCCATCGATAACTCTCCTCTACAAGCACCCTTCAGAAAACAACCATCTAGGCTCATAATCTTTCTACAACCTTCTAACCATCCATTCCTCAATGTAGAAAAGCACACATAGAAGTACTTAAACAAGTGTTAGTTGAGTGAAGGTCGTGGTGCCCATTGTTATGCTTTTCTAGGGAGCCCTGAGGTGTGGTTTTAGATGCAGTTATTACAGGTATTGTCTTAGTTTGTCATCGACCTTTATCTGTGTTGTTTGATCCTAGATCTACACAGTCATCTGTGTCTACATATTTCTTCTTTGTACTTGACTTATTATATGATCATATACCAGTGCTTGTACATGTTTCTACCCCAGTAAGAGATCCCTTAGTGGTGGATCGAGAGTATCGATATTGTCTTGTGTCTTTGGCGGGTTATGATACCTGGTTGGACAAGATTATTCTTACTATAGTAGACTTTGATGTCATTTTGGATATGGATTGACTTTCTCTGTATCATGATATTCTTAATTGTTATGTCAAGAAAGTTATTTAATTAGTTGTGCTTAGTGGATCGAGGATTGAGTGGAAGGGTTCGTGTGGTTCTTATCTAGCAAGGTTATCTCCTATATCAAGGCTTAGAAGCTGAATGATAGAGGTTTTTTTTTATCTTATTTGGCTTTTATTCATGATACTAGTGCTGATTCGCCTCCAACAAAGTCCATTCCTATTGTTCGAGAGTTCATGAATGAATCACCTACTGGCCTTCATGCGGTTCCGCCTGATAGAGATATTGACTTTGCTATTGATGTTGAGCCAAAACTAAGCCTATTTCTATTCCTTTTTATCATATGACTCCTATAGAGTTGAGGACCTAAAAGATCAACTTCGGGATTTATTGAGTATGGGATATCTTTGGCCTAGTGTATCCCCGTGGGGTGATTCATTTTTATTTGTGAAGGAAAGATGGGTCTATGAGGATGTGCATTGACTACAGTCACCTTGTTCAATTGACTACAGTCAATTGAACAAGGTGACTGTCAAGAGAAAATACCCTCTTCCTAGAATTGATGATTTATTTGACCAACTGTAAGAAGAACCTGTGTTCTTCAAAATCAATTAGAAGGTCTTGGTATCATCATTTGAGGATCAAGCTATTCGATATCCCTCAGACTACCTTTCGGACGAGTTATGGTCACTATGAGTTTTTAGTTATGTCATTTGGACTAGCCAATTCACCTATGACATTCATGAAGCTAGTGAATAGGTGTTCTTCTCATATTTAGACTCTTTCATGATTGTGTTTATTGATTGTATCTTAATTTATTCCAAGACAGAAGGGAACCATGACAGGCACTTGAGGATCGTACTTCGTAGGCATAGGAAGAAGAAGTTTTATGCTAAGTTCTCTAAGTGCAAATTCTGGTTTAGTTTTCTAGTGTTTTTGGGGCATGTGATGTCTGAGAAGGGCATCGGGTTGATCCAACAAAGGTTGAGGTTGTTAGAGGGTAGATTAGACCTATCTCTACCACAGAGATTAGTAGTTTCATGGGTTTGGCTAGGCACTATCGATGTTTTATTTTGGGTTTCTCTATAATATCTACCCTATTGACTAGACTCACCCAGAAGAATGTGGCATTTCATTGGTTGGATGAGTGCGAGGAGAGATACCAAAAGTCAAGGATTTGTTGACTACTACACCTATCTTGACCTCTGACTACTACATCTATCTTAACTTTTCCTGAGGAGGGTATTGATTTCACCCGTGTATTGTGACGTGCCTGGTGTTAGGTTAAGAGGTGTTTTGATGTAGAAGGGAAAGGTGATTTGCCTATGGCTTAAGGCTATTGAAGACTCATGAGAAGAACTATCCCACTCATGACTTAGAGTTGGCAACTACTGTCTTCGGTTTGAAGTTGTGGCAGTATTATCATATGGGGTAATTTTTATGTATCCACCGATCACCACAGCTTATAATATATGTTTATCCAAAAGGACTTGAATTTGAGGCAGGGAAGGTGGATTGAGATTCTAAAGGATTATGACTAGACTATTATATACCATTTAGGAAAAGCGAACATGGTGGCCAATGCATTAAGTAGGAAGGCTTCTAGCGTGGAAGGTCTTCTGGCAAGTTGAGGAATGGCCTTTGGCTAGAGATGTTCAGTGATTGGCTAATGGGTTGGTGAGACTACAACTTTGTAATGAGTGCGGTATGCTTATTGTCTTAGAGGCCCTATTTTTTTGATGGATCAGATTCGTGAGCGGCAATTTGAGGATGAGAAACTATGTCTCATTCAAAGACATAGTGACAGAGGTGAGTCCAAAAAGGTCACGCTTGATACAAATGGTGTTTTGAAGAATGGGGTCGGAGTTGTGTGCCCAAGATGGGTGACTTGATCAGGTTGATACTTGAGGAGACTCATTGTGCTAAATATTCCATCCATCCGAGGACTACGAACATGTATCATGACTTGAGTTAACATTATTGATGTTGTGGTATGAAGAAGGACATTATTGAGTTTGTATCCAAGTGGTTGATGTGCCAGCAGGTTAGGCGTGAGCACTAGAGACTCGTGGTTAAGTTTCAGAGGATGCCTATTCCTATATGGAAGTGGGAGCAGATCACTATGAACTTTGTGGTGGGTTTACCTGTAATGACCTTTCGGACAAAATTTGGACCAAGTGTCATCTCAAGGGAGACCACACGGCCAGTGTGAGGTCACACGAGCCATGTGGCCTCCAGTGAGACAACACTTGGCCTTAATTTTTGGTGTTAGGCCTTGGTGTGGAGTTACAAGCTAAGGCACGCCACATGGGCTATGTGACACTTCACAGACTATGTGGAGGAGCCTTGTGGTGGCTTGATCTTGAAACCCCACACATTTGGGACTAAGTGAAGGGACACGGCCACTCACACGACTCGTGTACCCTCAAACGGGCCGTATGGCCAACCTTATGGCTTTCGGATTGAAAATTATTCTAAGTATCGACTCATCGCCTCATAGCGTTTTCATGAAATCTTCCAAGTGTAGGCATACGGGCACCTACACGACCTGTGTAGTTTCACAATGTTCGTGACCCATCTGTGTGGCTCACTTTTTTTGCTAAAATTTTTCTAAGTGTTGGATGATGGTTCCAGACTTTTGTCGAATGAATTTTTGTCTAAGTGTTGGTTCACAACACTCCACATGGACCATGTTGTGCCACACAACCATGAACCCGCCCTTGAAGTGACGACCGACAATTTTTCCAACCATTTCATTAATGGCGTTTTCATAAATTTAATTTATTTTAATGACTTTTTGGGACTTCCTATGCTATCTTGAGACTTCCTAATAACCTAAACCCTTTTCCTAATATTCAAAATCGCTCCTTACATTTGAAAAACACTCTCACACTTCTCTTAAGAATGCTTGTGGAAATTCAAGCTTGGGTTTCAGGGCTAACGCTATTCTTCTTCAAATTTCTCTTGGGATTTCTTCATTGGGTCTAGGTATGCGGGGTTTAATCTTTGGTTCCTTTCAACGAAAGAGACCCTAAACTTTTCTAGCACTTTTCATGAATTTTACTTACTTTAAAGTTGGATTTTCAATTGTCATGATTATTAAATTCAATTAATGTATGGGTTATACTTATTTGATGATTTTAAGTTGATTTAAACTATAATATGATGAATTACATTGGGTTTATGAAATTACATATATACATATCCCTTTTCAAGGCTTGTTTATGCATGGTTGGTTATATGAATTTAATTATGTGAATTTAATTAAATGTGAATTTAATTATGTTTTCATTTGAATTTCATATTATATTGTTGATTTTAGATTGAATCGTAATTACCTATGTTTTTCTTCACATCATTCATGGCATTTGCATTCATGATATTGGATTATTATGGAAATTATGAAGTGGGTTTATGCCCAATTATGTTCTATGACATGATTTTGATAAGATATTGGTTATGACAAGAATGTGATCATATAGATGTCTATGATTATGGCTCTTTGAGCATTTTGGGTGCTTGCACCATCTTGTATATATGAATGGGCTATTACTATACATGAGTATCATGACTATAAACTCTGATTTGGCATTTGAGCCTAATTATGAATTATTATGAATGTTGTTTGGCTTTTAAGCCTAAGAATGCATTGACATGATTTGGAAAAGACTGACTATTGCCTCTTTTCGAGAGCATGTATATACATATGTATATGTATTCGTGTAGGAAGATGACTTAGCACCAATGGATTGGGGGCATTAGAGCTATCCCCAAGAGCTCTCTCCCTTTCCTTGAACTATGCCCCAAGCATAAGTTCCTTTCCGAAATAGGTTTTGCTCCCATAATGAAAGATGCCTTCGAAATGGGTGTTGTTCCTGTAAGAAGAAGATATGATATGATATGATATGATATGATGTGATATGCTCTATGTGAAAAATCCTATTCAAAATGGGTGTTGTTCCCGTAAGGAAGGTTGCTTCATACGAAATGGGTGTTGTTCTCATAAGGTGAAGTATGGTTTACCTTTGGCAAATAGACCATCTCTTTACCGATGAGGGGATTTTCATTGGGATTCAAGTAATAACTCTCTTGATCTTACTCATGTCGGTTGAGGTTACATCCCCACTATATATATATATATATATATATAAGCACCATTTGCATTGCATGCATCATGAATTTCATGGCATCTTGTTATATTGCATTCTTTTCTATATAACTCTTTCTATATAGGTGCCCTTGTCATCTAACATTGAAGTGTAGGCTTGTTAAGTTACATGCATCGCATCCTGCATACATAGCACATTCAAATGTACTAACGCATACTTTTGCCTACATGATCTCACCATCTAGGTACAGAGGACTTTGATCATCTACCGTTCGACGCTTTAGCTTGGATCTCAAGTTTGCTTGTAATGGTGAGTCCTATCTTCTAAGGATGATCCATCATCCTTCTACCTATGTTTCCTTTTATCTCTTTTACTTACTTTGAAGGTGAGCCCGGGGTATGTCTTGGCCCCCCACCTATCTTATGTCAGAGGCATTGTTGGACACCTTGTAAACTCCTTTACGTTATATGTTAAGTGTTATGTTTGAAGTTTATGTTATGGCTTGGTTACCTATTAACTATTGATATGATTTTCTCATGAGAATTGTGGTTTGATTATATGATATATGATGGAAAGATCATATGTCCCGAATTGCCCTACAGCGTGAGTCCTGCTTACCCGTTCCTTAGTCTTATGTGCTATGTGTTTTGTGGATCCATGTTTATCCCTTTCCCTAAGATATCCCCATAGTGTGAGTCCTGCTTTCCCGTCCCTTAGAACTATGTGTTTACTTTTGAATTCACTTTTTAACCGATGATGTGAATTTTGGTAATTTGAGGCTTGTTTAAGGACTCTCAGGTTCCCATTCATCATGTCACTCCTAAACCCTAGGTTCGGGTCGTGATATTACCCATGGATTGTTTGACTAAGTTTGCTCATTTCATTCCTATCAAGGTTAAGTACATGGCAGAGAAGTTGGCTCATCTTTATAAAAGTCAGACTGTTTAAATTCATGGAGTACCTATCTCTATTTTGTCTGATCAGGGTTCCTTATTCACATCTCGCTTTTTGAAGGCCCTGCAGCATAGGATGCGCACTCAGTTAGATTTGAGTACGACATTCCACCCTTAAACATATAGGTAGTTTGAGGACTATTTAGGTACTAGAGGATATGCTCCAGGCATGAGTTATTGACTTTAGTGCCAGGTGAGACTAGCATTTGCCTTTGGTGGACTTTGTTTATAATAACAATAATCCTTCCAGCATCTAGATAGCTCCTTTTGAGGCCTTGTATGGATAGAGATGTAGATCACCCATAGGTTTATTTGATTCTACTATAGTGGATAGCCTCAATACTCATTTGCTTAGTGATGATGCCATAGAGCACGTTTGGTTAATTCAGAGTCGGTTATTGACTGCCCATAATTTTTTGAAGAGTTATGCTAACCGGCGAGTTCGACCCTTAGAGTTCATGGAGGGTGACCGAATATGGTTGAGGATTTATCCCATATAGAGTGTCATGAGGTTCGGGAAGAAAAACAAGCTCAACCCTAGGTATATTGGCCTTTTTGAGATCTTAGAGTGAGTGGAAGAGGTGGTTTGTAGACTTGTTTTGCCACTTTGTTTATCCTCTATTCGTTCGGTGTTTTATGTCGTGATGCTACAATGTTACATTTCGGATGAGTATCATGTGATTTCCCTCAATTTGGTAGAGTTAGGTCCTGATTTGACCTATGAGGAGCCTGTGACCATTTAAGATAGATAGCTAGAAAGTTGAAGACCAGGGAGATAGCTCCAGTGACAATATCAGCCTGTGGGAGAGGATACATGGGAGGTCGACTCTGATATGCGGACTCATTGACCTCATATCTTTGAGACAATGGTATGCCATTTGCCTTATGTTCGAGAATAGACATGGATTTTAGGGTGGATGATGTAACGATCCCGAAAGTCATTTTAAAAACTTTTGACAAAATTATATTTTACCCCTCTAGAAAGCGACTTCAAGTCATATTTGATTGGTTTTGAAAGTTGATTTTTAGGAAACTTGCAAAAATTGAGTTTTTTCTAAAGAAATAAATTTTGAAGGCTTAAGTTGCCTCATTTTGAAATTTTGAATCATTGGGAGATTCGAGTCTCAAAATGAAGTTTTGTCAACTCCATTGGTTTTGCAATATGGAAATAGGTCCAGGAAAGTTGTCAGAATCTGATTTGGAGATATTATGTGGATTTTAAGTGCAAACTTAGAAATTGAGTTAAAGTTTGACTTAGATTTGACTTTCGTCAACATTTTGAATTTTGGTACTCACATTGAATTTCTAACGGTTCCACTAGTTTCAGGACGTGAGTTTAATATTAGAATGAGCTTAGTTATAATTATTGAATTTTTCGGTAGCATTTTGATATTTCAAGTGCTTTATCAGATTCTAGGTCAAAGAGACCGCGGATTCTATTTTTGATGATTCTATTGAGCTCGAAATGTCAAAATTAGCCGGGTTGCATATATTGTTTATGTGTATGGAGTTATATTGCAAGATTGTAGCCTTGTTGTGCTGTTGACTTGCTGGTGTCTGGTGTCTAGTGTAGGCTTCACAAACGCTAAGGGTTGGTTGCTTAAGCGGTCGTTGTTTTAGCAAATAATGTTTGCGTAAGCGAAGGCTGCAAAAAAGACTGACCCTTTCGCTAAAGCGAGGACTATTTGGGTGATAGGGCTCATTTAAGCCATCCACTTGTCACTTAAGTGACATCAGAGGCCTGATTTCAGGTCCCTAGTCACAAGTTTTATCCATTTTCTCATTTTAGACTTTGAGAGCTCGATTTAGGCGATTTTTACTTAGTTGTTTTTAGGGGATTTATTAAAAACAATATTTTTAACTCCCCTCTTCATTATTCGTTGATTATTACTCGTTTTTAACATCGAAATTAGTGTTTTTAATTGAGGACATTCAAGATTTTTCTTGAATTTGGTTTTTTTCACAACATCGGTGCATATAAATTCATTTATGGTCCATTTTCAAATTGATTTTCACCAATATATTTCTAATATGTGAAGAATATTTTCAATTAAGAATTTTCATATTTTAGCCTCAATTTTTGGAATTAAATTTTTGGATCATTTTACCCTATTTGCTCGAATTGTATGATCTTAATGTCATTATCCACAAAATGTGATTGTGAATCTTTTTTTTACTAGATTGTTGTCACGACCCAAACTAGGCTTAGATGTGACACGACGAATGGGAAACCCAAAGGGACCCAAACAAGCCTCTTAGCATATTATACACACATCCTTGGTCGTGGAAGCAATTAAACAACAACAAGAGAGTCAAAATAGGGATAAAGGGATTAAGGGAAATCTTTGATATCATAAAAACTTAAAGATTCAAGATCATAGCATAGATACATTGTACTATTCCAACAACACCTCTAGACTTAGAATGGAGTAGAGGCCAAAACACTTTCCGGGCTCACCCTCATAATGTCAAATATCAACATAAAGAAGTTTTGGAAACAACAAGAGAAAGTAGATAGTGCCCTCGAATTTGAGGGCTCACCAAGCTTATCTTCAAGATGTCAAATAGCCACGTAGAGGAGGATAGTCAAATGGAGCTCCGGTTCCTACATAGTAAAATCATGTAGGCATAAAGTATGTTTTAGTACGTTTGAATGTACTAAGTATGTAGGATGCAATGTAACAAGAGATAGGCAACATAATCAAAATGCATAATTATAAGCAATGGATAGCATAATAACAATATGACATGTATGATCAATACTTAAAGTAAAACATACTTTGCAAATCATTTATCATAGATATAACATAATATATAAGTGTGGGAAGAGACCTCAACCGATACAGAATAAGACCAAGCGAACTACAACTTGGAATTCCGATGATTACCCCTCATCGGTAAAGAGGTGGTCTACTTGCCAAGGTAAACCATACTTCAAACTTACTGGAACATGACCCAATTTCGTATGAAGTAACCTTCCTTATGGGAACATGACCTAATTTTGGGAAAGGATTTCTTTAGAAACTTCACCATATGGGAACATGACCCAATTTTGGGAAGAACCTCAAGAGAAAGTATACTAAATGGATCAACTAGTAAAGCAAGGGTAAAACCTCATCCTATGGTGGCACATAGTTCAAGGAAAGATAGCACTCCCTCAATCAATCAGTGCTAAATCTAATCCCACGGAATATATAAGCTAATCATAGCTTTAGTAATTTGTAAGAAATATAGAAACATGCAACGAATAGCTCGAAAACATCTTTGACCTCTAATGGTGAGCCAAAGTTCAAACATTAGAATAGATCATCATCAAACATTACCCTTGAATTAACATCAACATCAAGCCTCACAAGTGGTGCAATTTTAAAGAAAGGGGCTTAACCTAGCTTTACAACATCATCAACATTTTCATGAATTAAACACATGTTTAGAAAGCCCAAAATCATCATAAAGTCACTTGACACATAAATCAACCAATAGATTATCAAAACTTTAAGAATTCCTAAAAAGTAATTTTCTGAAACACTTGGGGGTATGTAATACTAGTACAAAATAATACAATTCAAGAGTAAAATCATATGAGAAAAACCAATGTAAATCCACCCACCAACACTTGGTAACATCCTCTAACAAGATACATCAAAACCCCTAATCAAATCTCACAAAAGATCTTAGATTTATAACTCAAAACATGCATAGTTGATCAACATTTCATAAAACCCCAATGTAGTTTATAGTCATAATCCATACTAAGTAATATCCATAAGTAAATCAACTTGAAAACATGCATTTTATAGGAAAAGGAAGGTTGGGCACCATGGGTGAAAGGACCCAATGGTTGAAACCCACATACCTCAAATTTGGAGATTCCCTTGATGAAGATTTGAAAGAGAACTTGAAGCTTGAATGAATTTCTTTAGATCTGGAATGAGTTTGGAACCCTTGATTTTGAATGAAATATTTGTCTAAGTGTTAGAGAGGGTTTTGGGGAATGTCTTGAATGATATGAGGTTGAAAAATGACTAAGTATAGGTATTTTTACGCATAGGAAGGCTTAGGCCCAAGACCTCAAGGCCTTGGATCAAAACAGGAAACTAGAACAAAAATAACATAGATCCGCGCCCTGGCAGCGTCGCGCCAAGGGCGCGGATCATCTCTAGAATTCGTCATTTTTGGAATATCAAATTTTGATACGGTTGCTCTAGAATCAGGGTTATACCCATTTTCCACTCAATTTTCCCCCTAATCACGAATATAAAATCAGATATTCTACATCACGCAGGATTATGAGATATATGGAAATTACGATTATGGGCATTTTCGAGGCACATTTTCGGGGCAATTTTTGGGTTGTTTCAATATCTCCCCCTTGGGAAGATTCGTCCCTGAATGTCAAAGAAACATATATAAGAGGAGTAATCAAGTTGATTTCAACCCACACAAAATGCAACAATGCACTTAAACATCTTTTCAAAAATCTCAACATAAGTGTCAAAATCACCATGAACTTGTCAATATAAAGATGAATGTATACAAATAACATGAGGGCTAAAACTTAAGACTTGGAATCATATGAAGGACACAGTTGTCATCTTAGACTTGGATAGAGTGAAAGAGGTACGAATATCGCTCCTTTATGATCGCTTCGGCTTCCCTAGTGACTCTTTTGTCTTGTCGATTCCTCCAAAGAACCTTGACGGAAGTTGCATCCTTGTCTCTCAACCTTCTCACTTGTCTACCAAAGATTTCTACCAGAACTTCCTCGTAAGTCAAATTATCTTTAACAACTCTCATAACATCAAGAGGCACAATAGCACTTGGGTCACCCACACATTTCCTCAACATAGACACATAGAAGACCGGATGAACCATATTCATATCCATAGGCAACTCCAATCCTTATGCAACCATACCAATTTCTCCTCCGAACCCTATAAGGACCTACAAACCTAAACCCATTTACCAACCTTAAACACACATTGTCCATCTTGTTACCAAAAGCTACCATCTCCCCCTTGGGAGAAAACCTCCACTCTACCATTCCTCACCAAAACCTCCAACTTTATTAAGGTGGAATCAATGCTTTGCTTAACTAGACTTTCTCAACCAAAGAAGATTCGGACTATCAAAATCACTACACCACCATTCTCAACTTCACCCAACCTAATCACCTGGTGAACTTCTCCATCCACCCTCTCGTCATCCTAAAGATTCCCACTTTCCATAACTAGCAAGCAATCTCACACTCCTGAAAACTCATAATACCACACTCAAATGGTCCATAAGCTCTCCCTTACATTCATAAATTGAGCCAACATATCATCACCAAAGACCACCACAAACATATCAAGGTAGGGTTTAGAGACCCTATTCATGAGACCTATAGACATAGCCAGTACACTAGCAAAACCAGAGATGCTACGACAAATTAAAACATCGAAAGGACATCAAGAACTCATTGACCACCGAATCAACTTGATAGGAAGGACCTGATGCTCAAAATCCCTAACCCTCACAAGGTGATAGAGATACTCCTTATAAATCAACCCTTAGAGTTCAATTAGACCTTAAGACAAAAAATGGATGTACCTCTTCACAACCACTCAAAGCTGGGTTTATTCGGGAATTGAAATCTAACTTTTACAGGTCCTACTCTCAATGAAGACACAATATGCATGCGAATAATCCACCCCAAGTATGACATCAAAATCCACCACATCAAATTCAACAAATCACAAGGCAATACTTAATACAATATGAACATAGGACAATATCTATGAACTTTTCTAGCAATAATAGACTCATTAATGGTAGACACTTCATAAGGTTCACCTAACACCCGGAACACACATGTAGCCAACTAGAAACAAAGAAATAATAAAGAAAATAGTGGCACCCGGACCCTTCAATGCAAACCCATCTAAGTCGAAGGAAACTTCAAGATATTGGTAGCAACATCGGGCACCTCATCTCCTCCCTACCTCCCGTGAAGAGCATAAAATCGATTGTGCCTTAGGGCACCACCTTGATGACCTTCCCTTACTCCTTGGCCCGCATTAGCACCTTGTCCTTGAGGACCATCACCTCCACCTTTGGGTTGAGCATAAGGACAACCACTAACTTTATGCCCAAATCCACCACAACCAAAGAAAGCATTAGACTTCTTCAAACATGGGCCTCCATGGCCTTTCCCATACTTTAGGCATCTAGGCGTTGCTACCCCATTATACCTCCTTGGAATCTTTGATTTGGCACCCTGCCATTAGCAACCCCTTATTGGAAGCATTGGATAACTCTTTCCCTTGGAACTTTTGACCTTGAGGAAACTGGCCACCCTTGGAATTTTGAAACTCACCTTCAAAACGGGCCCTCTTGGTCTCACCAATCCTTCTCTTTCTAAGCTTTTGACCCTGCAATTGTTTGGCGTAAGTTATGAGATAGGATAAATCCATATGTCTTATCAACATGGCGGCATGGCACTCCTCATTAACCAATTTGGACACCCCCATCACAAATTTGTTCCTAGACCTCGGCACAACCACCAATTGTGGAGCATACTTGGAGAGTTGGTTGAACTTGAGGACATACTCCCTAACACTAATAGACCATTGCTTTAGATTCATAAATTCCATCATCTTGGCCTCCCTTATATCAAGGGGAAAGAACTGATTGAGAAATACCACTTAAACGTTTCCCAAAGAATGACATTCTTGTTTCCCTTTCTCCTCTTTCCATTGGGTATACCACATTTGAGCCACCCCCTTGAGTTGGTAGGCCGCTAACTCCATCTTCTCCACCGATCTAAACCTTATAATAGCCAAAACCTTGCACACCTTATCAATAAATTCTTGAGGGTACTCATCCACCTTAGACCCATGGAACTCCAGCGGGTTCATCCTAGTAAAGTCTCTCACCCTTGAAGCTGGTGTAGAAGCATGAAGTGATTGGGCCCCTTGGTTGATTTGATTATTCACCGCATAAGCTAACATGGTGAGAGCATCCCAGAATTCTTCATAGACCACTCCTTTATCTTGAGGAGCTTGAGGAGCGAAAGGAGTCGGTTGCTCCTCGGGTGTACGAGCTCTTCTTCCTTTTGGAATTGGCATGATCTAGAATAATAGTGAACATTCGTTAGGGGAAAACCTTAACTTTTATAGCACGACATAGAACATGAAGAAAGGAAACATTTCCTAAAACACCTCATAGCCTCCTATTCATAGTTGTGGCATGCTTCACAACCATGAATAAGATACTAATCGATGCGATGTGTTGGATTCTGAGGACCATTAACGACCAAGTGCTCTGATACCAAGTTTGTCATGACCCAACTAGGGCCTAGATGTGACACGACGAATGGGGAACCCGAAGGGACCCTAAACAAGCCTCTTAGCATATCATATACACATCCTTGATCTTGGAAGCAATTAAAGAACACCAAGAGAGTCAAATAGGGATAAAGGGACTAAGGGATATCTTTGATATCATAAAAACATAAAGAGTCAAGCTTATAACATAGACACATCGTACTATTCCAACAAGACCACTAGACTTAGAATGGAGCGGGGGCCAAGACACTTTCTGGGCTCACCCTTATAATGTCAAATATCAACATAAAGAAGTTTTAGAAATAACAAGAGAAAGTAGATAGTATCTCGAACTTGAGGACTCACCAAGCTTATCTTTAAGATGTAAAACTAGCCACGTGGAGGAAGATAGACAAATGGAGCTCTGGTTCCTACATGGTGACATCATGTAGGCATAAAGTATGCGTTAGTACATTTGAATGTACTACGTATGTAGGATGAAATGGAACAACAGATAGGCAACATAATCAAAATGCATAATTATATGCAATCGACAGCATAATAACAATATGACATGTATGATCAATGCTTAAAGTAAAACATGCTTTGCAAATCATTCATCTTACATTGAACATAATATATAAATGCGGGAAGAGACCTCAACCAACATAGAATAAGGCAAAGTGAACTACAACTTGGAATCTCGATGATTACCCCTCATCGGTAAATAGGTGGTATACTTGCCAAGGTAAACCATATTTCAAACTTACGGGAACATGATCCAATTTCGTATGAGGTAACCTTCCTTATGAGAACATGACCCAATTTAGGAAAGGATTTCTTTAGAAACTTCAACTTACAGGAATATGACCCAATTTCGGGAAAAACCTCAAGAGAAAGTATACTAAATGGATCCACTAGTAAAGCAAGGGTAAAACCTCATCCTATTGTGGCACATAGTTTAAGGAAAGCGAGCACTCCCTCAATCCGTCGGTGCTAAATCTAATCTAATGGAATACATAAAGTAATCATAGCTTTAATAATTGGTAAGAAACATAGAAACATGACATGATTAGATCTAAAACATCTTTGACCTCTAATGGTGAGCCTAACTTCAAACATTAGAATAGATCATCATCAAACATTACCCTTGAATTAACATCAAGATCAAGCCTCACAAGAGGTGCAATCTTTAAAAAAGGTCTTAACTATTCTGTACAACATCATCAACATTTTCATGAATTAAACACTTGTTTAGAAAGCCCAAAATCATATAAAGTCACTTGACACATAAATCAGCCAATAGATCATCAAAACTTTAAAAATCCTTAAAAAGGCATTCTATCAAACACTTGGTGGGTGTGTAATGCTAGTACAAAATTATGCAATTCACGAGTGAAATCATGTGAGAAAAACCAATGTAAATCCACCCACCAACACTTGGTTACATCCTCTAAGAAGATACATCAAAACCCTTTATCAAATCTCATAATAGATCGTAAATTTATAACTCAAAACATGCATAGTTGAACAACAATTCATAGTAGTTTATAGTCATAAACCATAGTAAGTAATATCCATGAGTAAATCAACTTGAAAACATGCATTTTATATGAAAAGGAAGGTTGGGCACCATGGGTGAAAGGACCCAATGGTTGAAACTCACATACCTCAAACTTGGAGATTCCCTTGATGAAGATTTGAATGAGAACTTGAAGCTTGAATGAATTTGTTGAGATCCGAAATGAGTTTGGAACAGTTGATTTTGGATGATATATTTGTCTTAGTGTTAAAGAGGGTCTTAGGGAATGTCTTGAATGATATGAGTTCGAAAAATAACTAAGTACAGGTGTTTTTACACCTAGGAAGGCGTAGGCCCAATACCCCAAGGCCTTGGATCAAAATAGGAAACTGAAGGAAAAATAACACTAGTCCGCGCCCTAGCCTCATCGCGCTAGGTGCATGGATCGTCTCTGGAATTTGTCAGTTTTGGAAAATCAAATTTAGATACGGTTGCTCCAAAATCGGGGTTATACCCATCCCTCGCTCAATTTTGCCCCAGATCACGGATATAAAGTCGGCTTTTTGATATCACGCATGGATTTTGAGATGTATGAAAATTACCATTATCAGTATTTTTAAGGCATATTTCTAGGCACTTTTTGGGGTCATTTCAATATTTTCCCTTTAGGAACATTTATCCTCGAATATCAAAGAAACGTATATAAGAGGAGTAATCAAGATGATTTCAGCCTACACAAAATCACTTAAACATCATTTCAAAAATCTCAACATAAGTGTCAAAATCACCATGAACTTGTCAATATAAACATGAATGTAAGCAAATGACATGAAGCTGAAACTTAAGACTTGGAATCATAAAAAGTACTTTGTTGTCATCTTAGGCTTGAATAGAGTGAAGGAGGTACGAATATTGCTCCTTTATGATCTCTTCGGCTTCCCTAGTGACTCCTTCTTCTTATCGATTCCTCTAAAGAACCTTGACGGAATTTACATCCTTGTCTCTCAACTTTCCCACTTGTCGACACAAGATTTCTACTGGAACCTCCTCGTAAGTCAAATTATCTTCAACAACTCCCAGAACATCAAGAGGTACAATAGCACTTGGGTTACCCACACACTTTCTCAACATAGACATATGGAAGACCGGATGAACCATACTCATATACATAGGCAACTTCAATCCTTATGAAACCTTACCAATTTCTCCTCCAAACCCTACAGTAAGCTACAAACCTTAACCCATTTGCCAACTTTAAACACACATCATCCAATTTGCTACCAAAATCCATAATCTCCCCCTTGGGAGAAAACCTCCACTCTACCATCCCTCACCAAATGTCCAACTTTATGAAGGCGGAATTAGTGCCTTGCTTAACTCGACCTTCTCAATCAAAGAAGATTCAGAACCATCAAAATCACTACACCACCATTCTTAACTTCACCCAACCTCATACCCAACGTAACCATCCGGTGAACTTCTCCAACCACCCTCTCATCATCCTAAAGATTCTCACTTTCCATAATTCGCAAGCAATCTTCACTCCTCAAAACTCACAATACAACCCTCGAATGATCCACAAGATCTCCGTTACTTTTGTAAAAGAGCCAAAATATCATCACCAAAGACCACCACATATCAAGGTAGGGTTTAGAGACCCTATTCATGAGACCTATAGACATAGCCGGTATACTAGCCAAACCAAAAGACACTACCCCAAGTTAAAACACCGAAAGGACACCAAGAACTCATTGACCACCGGAATTGAATCATTAAGAAGGACCTTATGCTCAATATCCCTAACCCTCACAAGATGATAGAGACACTCTTTAGAAATCAACCCTTAGAGTTCAGTTGGACTTTAAGACAAAAAATGGATGTACCTCTTCACTACCACTCAAAGATGGGTTTATTCGGGAATTGGAATCTAACTTTTACGGGTCCTACTATCAATGAAGACACAATATGCATGC
>JAPFFP010091456.1:0-20885 GCA_026153255.1 Solanum medicagineum
TTAGGGTTGTGGTAACCATGAAGAACTAACAAGGTACAATTGGATAATTCATAATTCTTGGAAGGTGTATATGCATGTATTCATTATCTCTCTTCATTTTGCATGTTTTCTAGTGGTGGCCGAATTTCGAACCTTCCTAGTGTTACTGACTATATGAAAGTAGTAATGAATAGGAAAAAAGATTAATTAACAAGATTCGATTAATGTGTTCTTATATAATCAACCAAATTGGGCCAAAGAGAGGTTGTACGAGGACTAATAGATAATGGTTAGTCATGCACACTATGGAGATGGGCCAAGTCACATAGTGAAATTCACCTCTCACCTTTGACCAAAGGGCTTGGTGAACTCAAATTAGCATCCTGCATACTATACATTAGAAAAGAATTAGGTTATCTGGTGATACTGAATTGGGGAATCATGGGGAACATAATACCATAGTTGCTCTCCATTATTGACTTTTCTCTTTTTAGTATTTAGTTTATTTTCTCATTGATTATTTCCAACGCCCCCCCTCCCTCTTTGGGGAATTGAGTTGGTTAATAACTCAGATTACAAATTGTTGAATTTTCTTGAGTCTACGTATTCCCCGTGGGATTGACCCTAACCTTGTTTAGGTTCTTTATCTTGACAGCGACTACTTTATCCTCTAAAAAGTATGTGTAACTTAGGCGGCATTAACATTTTGGCACTGTTGCCGAGGAATACTACTAGACTTGGTTAATTCATTAGTAATTCAAGTGTTAATCCTTAGTTCCCTTATTTTACTTTTGTTTACTGTTTTTGTTTCTTTTCATGTTGTAGGTGTAGTGTATGCCCAACACTCGGAGTCAAGGCAATCCTTGAAGTTTGTTTGATCTAGAAATCTAAGAATGCTAAGAAGGATAGCCTAAGATAGTGCCAACAATGCAACCAATGCAGCTCTGAATAGAAATAACAATGACAATGCTGAGACTGCGAACCCACCTCCTTTGGAGGACATTCCACGGCCTCAGCATTTCAATGCCAATGCTTATCAATGGAATCAGTACAGCTTGAGTCCTATGGCTATGGAGGTTACTGGAGTTACTGTGTTTCCTCCACTTTCGGCAGAGACAAAGTTCACAGTTTCAAGTGGTTTACTTGAGGTACTCAAGAATCGTGGGCTATTTATGGGCTTACTATCAGAGGATCCTCATAGCCATCTACACAATGTGGCATTTGTTTGTAAGAGTGTAATGGGAACACAGAATCTGATTTTGGATTCTGTAGGACATTGTGTCATCCCATTGTCTATACGGGGAAATGCTGTATTATGGCTATCTATACACCCACAGAGTTCAATCACCATGAAACCACCTCAAAAATTGCCCAAAAATGTGCCTCAGAAGTGCTTGAAGTCGTAATTTCTATATATCTCAAAATTCGTGTACGATATCAAAAATCAGACTTTATATTCTTGATCAAGGGGCAAAATTGAGTGGGAAATAAGTTTAACCTCGATTTTAGAGCGAACAAATCACAATTTCAATTTTCTAAAAATCGAATTCTAGTGCGGTTTCCGCGCCCCTTGCGCGACATGCCAAGGGCGCGCCTCAGTATATTTTTGTGCTAGTTATTTTAGTCCAGTCCAAGACTTTTGGATCTTGGGCCTAAGCCTTCCCGTGCATGAAAATACCTATGCTTAGCCATATTTCACCTTCATATCATTCAAGACATTCCCCAATACTCTCTAAAACCTTATACTAATACTTCTCTCAAAATTCAAGTGTCCAAATCTCTTCCGAATTTTAAGGAACATATCCAAGGTTCAAGTCTCCATTCAACTTTTCATCAAGAAATTCTCCAAAGGTAAGTTATGTGGGTTTCATTTATGGGTTCGTTTCACCCATGAAGCCCAAGCTTCCTTTTTACCTAAATTGCATGATTTCAAGTTGATTTCCGTATGGGTCTTACTTATTATGAATTCGACTATGAACTATGTTGGGTTTTCATGAAATCGTGACTGTTTTAGCATGTTTTGAGCTATGAATCTATGACCCTTTGTGGGATTTGATGAAGGGTTTTGAATACATTGCTTGAAGGTATTACCAAGTATTGATGGACGGTTTTACATTGAATTTTCTTGTATTATTTTAACCTTAAATTTCATCGTCTTACACTACCACTAAACACTCGCCATGTATTTGATAAAATGTCAGGTTATGATTTCTTGAGGAATTGAAGGTCCACTGCATGTCTTATGAGTTGAATGACTTTATGATGATGAAAAAAATGTATGTATATGATATTTTCTCTATAGTGTTGGGAATTGACCATGCCCCAGTCGGGGGGGAGGGGGGTTGTGAGCCCGGGTAACCATGTCTAGAGATTTGTACCTTGATAACCATGTCAAGGGGTTCGTACCTTGATAACCGGGTCGATGGGTTGGTACCTCAATCACCATGGGTGGTAGGGTGAGACAATCCACCTACCAATCAAGGGGTTTGTACCTTGATAATCATATTGAGGGATTGGTACTCAATCACCATGGGTGGTATGGTGCGACGATCCACCAACCAATTGAGGGGTTAGTACCTCAATCACTATGGGTGGTAAGGTGCGATGATACACCAATCAATTGAGGGATTGGTACCTCAATAGACTATGAATTCTATAGTAATAGTCTCTTCTTGTACATGTATTATGTTCTATCTAAGCATGATTTACTTCAAGCATCTTCCATGCATGCCATATTGTTATATGTTACTCATTTCCTATGCTTATGCATTCCGATTATGTTGCTTATCTCTTGTTGCATTCTATCCTACATACTTAGTACATTCAGACGTACTAACACATACTCTATGCCTATATGATGCCACCATGTAGGAACCGGAGCCACACTTGAGCATCTTCCTCCCCTTGGCTAGTAAGATTTCTCTCAAGATAGTCGGTGAGTCCTTCATTCTAGGGATAATGTCCATGATTTCATGCTATGTACTAAGGCTATCTTTCTTTCATGTATGTACTGACTATGAGGTTGAGTCCGATTTCTTGTCTTGGCCCCGGCTCCTATCTATGTTTTAGAGGTGTTGTTGGACATGTTATACTTCTACTTGGTTGATTAATTCAGGGGCTGTGCTGGAACATAATGTTGGACGATCTCTATAGAGTCTTGACTCTCTTGTTTTGATGTTTATGTTATGAAAGTTTTCCTTTAGACCCTTGTCTTTATTTATAATCTAATTATGTTTTTTAATTACTTCCATGACCAATGATATGCAATGATAAGTTAACAGGCTTGTTTGGGGTCCCTTCGTGTTCCCCATTCACCGAACTTGGGTCATGACACACCAGTTGGGAAAACTTGCAAAAGGCCGTTTTGGAGAGGTACTTCTCTAGAATGAAGAAGCTCAAGTTGAAGGACCAGATCAACAACTTTGAGAAACTTCCTAGTGATTCAATAAGCACTATTTGGGAGCGATTTACCAAATGTCTGAGGAGCGCCCCTGACCAAAAAATAGTTAATGATGCCTTGGTGGAGATCTTCTACCATGCCCTTGATGAGAATAATCATGCATATGCTGACACTATTATGGGGGGCATGCTTATAGATTAATAATTTGCAAGGATTGCGGAGCAAATTGAAAGAGTGGTCAAGACATATAGTGTATGGGGGCAGCGAGATAGAGCTTCCATAAAGAGTACATGTGTTGTCAATGTAGGAGAGGAGCTAGCCAGAACTAATGAAAAAATCATGTAGTAGCTTGATTAAATTCGTGTAGGTTGGAGGCGATGATGAAGCAAAGCCAAGAGAGAGTGAATGAAATTTTTTATCAACCTCTACGTGCACTCATGTACGAGGAGCCATACTATGATGAGAACGCATGTTTTGTTGTTGATCAGAAGGGGGGTTTTTGAACCAACGCCCAAGGGTCCAATAAAAATTATTGGCGCCAAGGTCAAGGAAACTAAGGTCGGAACTTTAGAAGAGATGGAGCTTACAGGGACAACTATAGATGTTACTGTGATAGGAATAGGGGTCCAGAGAGAGATGCAGATTGGGGACGCAGAAAAGGCTTCAAAAATGCTCCTTATATGCCATCACATAACCGCGACGTAGGTGCAAGTAATTCCAGAATTAAGGAGATGTTTGATCGCCTGTTGAAGAAGGTTGAGATGTAGGATGAGACTTTAAGAGGCATGAAATCTGAGATTTTGAGTATCAATCAGAAAATGGAGTCTCACTCTATGGCTATCAAATAGCTAGAAAAATAATTTGGTAAAATGTTGATTCAGCTTAACAACATTAGAGGGGTACACTATCTAGCAATACAGTACAAAATCTTAAAAATGATGGGCAGTGTATGGCGGTCATTACTCGGGGTGGCAAGAACACAATTGACCCTCCCATGCCACATGATGAGGAAGATGTTCGAGAGGAGATGGTCATAGCTAATGATGCAGATGAAGGAGATGATCGTCGCAAGGATAGGTTGAGTGAAGTTGTTGATGAGCCTAAGAGTTTGAAGCCCATTCCTAGGCCTCATCCTCCCTTTCCTCAGAGAATCAAAAAGAGGGAAGAGGAAAGCAAATTCATGCACTTTCTCTCCATGCTAAAATAGCTCTCCATCAACATCTCTCTCATCGAGGCATTGGAGAAGATTCTAGGGCATGCGAAGTACATGACTAACTTGGTCACCAAAAATCATAGTATGAGTAAGGAGCTTTCTTAAGAGCTCCAACATTGCAGTGCTATTGCACGAGGTCCTCAGTTCAGAAGAGAGAAGTTCCGAGTGCTTTCACCACTATACTCATAAAAGATGTGGAGTTTGCAAGGGCACTATATGATCTAGGTGACAACATAAATCGGATGCCCCTTACAGTGCACAAGAAGCCTCCAACTAGCATGTGGTTATTGATGGTAGATCGTATGGTGAAGAAGCTTGTGGGGATATTATACGATATATTGGTAAAAGTTGAGAAGTTCATATTCCCTGCATACTTTGTTATCCTAGATTGCGAAGTTGACTTCAACATCCCAATCATCTTGGGTAGAGCATTCCTACCCACTAGATGAGCCCTAATGGATATGGAAGCTGGTTAACTTTGGTTTAGATTGAATGACGAAGAAGTTTTCTTCAATATCTGTTTGTCCATGAAGCATCTAGATGAGTTGAAGAGTGAAGTCTGAGTAACCAATTTTTCCAAGTCTCGTCATGATGATAAATTAGGATCTGCTTAGGAGGTAATCCAAGATTTTTAATGTAATAGCATAGTTTTAGGTTTATTTTCAATTTTTTGATTCATAGCTAGTTTATTTCTTCTGTTTTGGTTTTAATTGTGGACACTAGCTAGTTGCATATAGGGTAGCATTGTAGCTTATCAAGAGTGTGCAGTTTAACGGAATGTGTGGCTTTGATTGTCAGCATCTTAGCTGGCTATGAGATTGATAAGGACAACTTCATTGTTGAGCAGATTCATGAGGCCGCACTGAAGAGGTCTCCATCCCCTTCTCGCACTTGATTTACAGGCTCTGTCTAGATTCGAGGGTGGAGATACTACATCAGCTGGACCAGATGATTGAGGCCCAATGCACATTAGATCCTAGCCTAATCAAGGGTGAAGAGAACCCAATGGCACTCTAGCGAGCACAACCTAATCCTATGCCTGAGATGTTCGCCTTAGCACCACCACCTAAGGGTTCTGAGACTGTTACCACTACTACTTCTGCTGCTACTGAGGAGAGGCCCCCGCAGCTCAAGGTAGTTGAGGACAGGGGGCCCACTATTATTGTTCTTCCACCACAGGCCACTACTTCATAGCCTACCACCGCGGGTATGACCTACGTGTCTACCACATCTATACGGAACTTAGCGCAAAGGTTATCACATGCTGAGTCACATTCGACTCAGGTTATTCATCAAATTAGGCCATGGATAGGCCAGGCGATAGAAGACTAAGAGGGAAGGGGTCAGGCATTTATGGTCACTAGGATCTAGGACTGTATTTCTATTATGAATGCCCATATCGACGCCTTCAAGGACAGGGTACAACAAAGATTGAGTAAAGCCCGACCTTCAGAATTGTCAGCTAAGCAAATGGAGATCCAGTAGCTCTGAGCTGACTTAACAGTAGCACTGGTGGTACTAATTGCACTACTATCGACTATACATCTTGTGCTGGTAGTTGACTTATTTGCTCCTGAGGAGCCTACCCAATCTTCCCTTGGGATGAGACCCTTCTTGGATGATGAGCCAGATGACAGACATGTACGTGGGAGGATGATAGGAAAGGAGGAGCTCGAGCTTTCCTGGAGGAGATCAAGGCATGATGAGGGGATGAGACAAGTTCGAGTGACGAAGCAGATAAAGGGTGCTGGCCCCTTCGGACAGAGTACCACTACTGAGCAGACCACCCCACAAGAGGAGGGTGGCCAGACTCAGCTACACGCTGGCGCTTAAGCGCCCAAGTATGTTTTTGACCCCTTATATTCTATTTTGTTTTGATTTTTTGCATTGGGGACAATGCACATCTTTTTCGATAGGATGTGGGTAGTTATGGGCCTTAGTGAAGTCTAAGTAGCTTGGGTCCATAACTACCCCCATTTTTTTATACTAGGGTTTTCTTGCCTATGTTCTTTTTCCCCGTGGATATTTAATTTCTATTGAACCGACGCGTTTAGGATGTGTAGATAACATTTGTAGCATATAGTACCAATACTTGTGGCATATAACATGTTTTTGTGTTTTGTTTTAAAAAATGATACCCACCAAAAATTTTGATTAAGTAGTTAGATAACAACCATGCATGTTTAGGTGTGTGATAATATTTGTTCTGATAAGCGAGAGTACATTTAGATAAAAAGCATGATATGTGAGTCTTGTTATTGATAATGTATGTAGTGCCATGTGAGTGTGAGCATAATTTGATCAATTCATATGTTTTGTGCTAATTCAGAACTTTCCCTATTATTCTAAGTTCGATTGTAGATTAATTGCATCTTAGGTCATTGTTCTTAAATATTCCACTTTAGCCTAATAATGACTAATCAAAATGATGATATAATCCCTTGTTCCTAAAGTTTGAGCCTCACATGTACCTATGCTTTGAAAACACCTGATTAACCTAGCCTTGTTAGTTTTAAAATCCTAAAATTGGCCCTGGTCTTTCCTTGAACATTATTTATCTTGACTGAGGCAAAAATAAGAGGGGTGAGTTAGGAATGCGGAGAAAAAGAGAAAAATCATGTACAAGGTCCAAGAAAAATAAGTGATGCACAAGATGTGAGCTAAAAAGCAAAATGAAGTATTAAAATAAGGCAAAAAGCTAAAAAAGAAAAAAGAAAAGAAAGCATCCAGAAAAGCTCAAAATAGGGAAAAGGGAGAATAAGGTGAACATAACAGAGTTGGTGGGGCAAAAGTGTAGAAAAGCTGCAGTTTCAAGGAGAGCCTTGAGTCACTATTTTCCCATAATATTTTACCAATGCTCCCTGAGCTTACATTACAAGCCTAGAATGTCCTAAAGTGATCCTAGTCAACTTAGTTGAAGGTCTAAGTCTTGAGTATAGGGGCAAGCTTATGGTATTAGTCATTATGCATGAATATCTTTTGTGAAAGGGAGTGAGTTTGTACAGTCCTAATGCTAAACCTGAAGACATCATTAAGTGTTATATATGGGACTACATTATGTGAGTTCTCTTACATCACATTGTTAGCACTAGACTTGTTCAATGATTGTAGACTGTTGATAATACCTTACTTGTCATAGTTGGGTTGTCACATGCACCAGTTTGCATTGGATTGCTAAGTAGCTATCTAGTATTGTTCTAAAAAGTTGGTGTGGGTATCTGAGTCTGAGATTTATGTGATGTATTTCATTGAGTTGAGGTCTGTGTGCTACTGTATTATCACATAGGTTAAGTCTGTCGCTTGAGGACAATCAATAATTTTAAGTTTAGGGTGTTGATGTGCTGCCAAAATACAACACGTTTGATGCTGAAAACTTGGAATTTTGTGTGTTCTCAATGCGATGTTAGTGAGTTTTATGTGTTTTTTGTGTTTATGTTTGCAGGATTACAGGTTGGCCATGATTTTGAGGAAAGTTACTGAAGTTGCTGCAGATTTGCTATTATATGTGACCCTGCTTTCATAAAGAATTCCAGCGAGGGGCTTATTTTTAAAGTTGATTTTGCGAACATGAAGACAGGCTGTAGATTAGCTTATGAGTCGTAGAAGATGTTTCGTGCCCTGAGGATCAGCGAATAAAGACTTTCTAAAAGTTAATCAGACGAGACCCCCTTTACAGGTTGTAAAACATTATACGAGTCGTAAAGGGGTGTCGTAAAGAGGAAGTCTAGTTTTCTAGCAACAATGTATGAGACCCCGAATACGGGCCATAAACTTCAATACGGGTCATAACGAGCTTTCAAATGGCGTGCCAGCCAATTCTCCTAAGTCATTTAGGATTTGAATTTTAATTATTATAAATAGGTCTTTTGGGTTATTTTTCATAAGTTCTCGTTAGTTTTGATAAGTTTTAGCCTAGAAATCAGAGAACTCAATAGAAAATTATAAGAGAATCTTTTAGAACACTTGTGGTTTACTTTAATTTAAAACTTATGATTCTTGTTGAATTGGATTGCTTGTTCTTAAATCTATTGTGTAAGTGTTCAACTATGCCTTCTCAATTCATAATTTCGACATCTAAACATAACAGAAGTACCTAAATCCGCAACTAGGGTTGTAGAAATCATGAAGAACTAACAATGTAAAACTGGATAAAATTCATAATTTTTGGAAGGTGTATATGCATGTATTTGATTAACTCCCTTCATTTTGCATGTTTTCTAGTAGTGACCAACATTAGAAACCGCCTAGTGTTACTGACTAGACGAAGGTAGTAATGAATAGGAAAAAAGATTAATTAACAGGTTCGATTAATGTGTTCTCGTGTAATCAACCAAATCGGGCCAAGGGGAGGTTGTACAGGTGCTAATAGGTAATGGTTAGTAATGCATACTATGGATATGGAGATGGGCCAAGTCACATAGTGAAATTCACCTCTCACCTTTAATCAAAGGGCTTGGCGAACTTAAATTACCGTCTTGCATATTATATACTAGAAAAGAATTAGGTTATCCGGTGATACTGAGTTGGGGAATCACTGGGAACACAACACCGTAGTTGATATCCATTATTGACTTTTCTCTTGTAATAGTTAGTTTTATTTTCTTATTGATTATTGCCAACCTCCCCTCCCCTTAGGAATTGAGTTGGTTAATTACTTGGATTACAAATTGGTAAATTTTCTTGAGTCTACGTATTCTCTATGGGATGGACCCTAACCTTGGTTAGGTTCTTTATCTTGACATCAATCGCCTTATCCTCTAAAAAAGAGGTGTAACTTAGGCGACATTAAGATTTTGGCACCATTGCCGGGGAATATAACTAGACTTAGTGAATTTATTAGTATTTCAACTATTAATCCTTAGTTCCCTTTGATCCAAAGGTCTACAGAACTTTAAGAAGGATAGCCCAAGACAAAGCAAACATTGCGCCCAATGCAGCTCTGAACAGAAATAAAAATGAGAATGCTGAGAATGAGAACCCATCTTCTTTGGAGGACTTTCCACAGCCTCAGGATTTCAATGCCAATGTTTACTAGTGGAATCAGTACAGGTTGAATCCTATTGCTATGGACATGACTGGAGCTATTGTGTTGCTATCGCTACTGGCAGATACAAAATTCATAGTCTTAAGTGGATTACTTCAAATGTTGCAAAACAATGGGCTATTTATGCACTTACCATTGGAGGATACTCATAGCCACCTACACAATGTGACATTTGTCTATAAAAGTACAATGGGAACAAAGAATCCATCTATGGATGCGTTCGGACTTCGTGTCTTCCCATTGTCTCTCATGGGAAATTTTGCATTATGGCTATATATGCTCCCGTAGAGTTCAATCACCAATTGGGAAGACTTGTAGAAGGCTTTTTTAGAGAGGTACTTTCCTAGATCAAAGAAGGTCAAGAAGGTCCAGATCAACAACTTCGAGCAACTTTTTGGCGATTCGATAAGCACTACTTAGGAGCGATTTACCAAATGTCTGAGATGTATCCTTGACCAAAAAATAGTTGATGAAGCCTCGGTGGAGATCTTCTACTGTGCCCTTGATGAGAACAGTAAGGCCTGTGCTGACACTATAATGGGGGGCGTGTTTCAAGATCAACTAATTGCAAGGATTGTGGAATTAATGGAAAGAGTGATCAAGACAAATCATGCATGGCGGTAGCGAGATAGAGCTTCCATAAAGAATTCATGTGTTGTCAGTTTGGGAGAAGAGCAACCCAAAAGTAATGAAAAGATCATGTAGCAGCTTTCTCAGATTCGCAAAGTTATGGAGGTTATGATGAAGCAGAGCCCATAGAGAGTGAATGTAGTGGTTTATCAACCTCCACATTGACCCATGTACGAAGAGCCATACTATGATGTGGATGCATGTTTTGGTACTAATCAGATGGGGGGTTTCTAGACCAACGCCCAAGGGTCCAATCAGGACTATTGGCGCCAAAGTCAAGGAAGCCAAGTTCAGAACTTTGGAAGAGATGGAGCTTACAGGGGCAACCGTGGAAGTTACTATGATATGAAAAGAGTCCAGAAAGAGATTAAAGATTGAGATCGCAGAGAAGGCTTCAGAAATGGTCCTTATGTGCCATCACATAATCGCGATGTAGGTGTAAACAATTCCATAATTAAGGAGATATTTGATCATCTGTTGAAGAAGGTTGAGGCGCAGGATGAGACTTTAAGGGGTATGGAATCTGAGATTTCGAGTGTTATTCAGAACATAAAGTCTCACTATGTGGCTATAAGATAACTGGAAGAACAGTTTGGTCAAGTGTGGACTAAGCTTAATCAGCATCAAAAGGGTAGACTGTCTTGCATTATAGTGCAAAATCCTAAAAATGACGAGCAGCGTATGAGGTTACTACTCGGGGATGGCAAGAGCATCATTGACCCTCCCATGTCGCATGATGAGAAAGATATTCATGAGGAGATGGTTGCAGCTAAGGATGCGGATGAAGAAGATAATCGTCACAACAATGGGGTGAGAGAAGCTGCTGATGCACCATAGAGGTTGAAGCCCATTCCTAGTCCTCCTCCTCCCTTCTCTTAGTGAATCAAAAGGAGGAAAGAATAAGGAAAAATCAAGCACTTTCTCACCATGCTAAAACAACTCTACATCAACATCTCTCTCATCTATGGCATTGGAGAAGATGCTAGGGTATGCAACATACATGAAGGACTTGGTTACCAAAAAACATATTGTGAGTAAGGAGCTTTCGCAAGATCTACAACATTGCAGTGTTATTGCCACGAGGTCCTTAGGTCAAACGAGAGAATATCGGGTGCTTTCACCATACCCTACAACTTAGGAGATGTGGAGTTCGTAAGGGCACTATGTGATCTAGGTGCTAGCATGAATCTGATGCCTCTTGCAGTCTACAAGAAGCTTAGATTAGAAGCCCTTACTGCAACTAGCATTCAGTTTTTGATAGTGGATCATACGGTGAAGAAGCCGGTGGGGATATTATATGATGTGTTGGTGAAAGTTGAGACGTTCATATTCCCAATAGACTTTGTGATCCTAGATTGCGAAGTTGACTTTGACATCCCAATCATCTTGGGAAGACTATTCCTAGCCACTAGACGACCCCTAGTAGATATGGAAGCTGGTCAACTCAGGTTTAGATTGAATGTCGAAGATGTCATCTTCAATATCTGTCAGCCAATGAAGAATCCAAATGAGTTGAAGAGTGAAGTATGAGTAACCAATTTGTCCAAGTCGTATTGTGGCGATAAATTACGCGCTGCTTAGGAGGCAACCCAAGGTTTTTGATGTAATAGCATAGTTATAGGTTTATTTTCAAATTTTGGATTCATAGGTAATTTATTTTCTTGTGTTTTGGTTGTAGTTGTGGACACTAGGGTGGTTGCATATAGGGTAACAGTGTAGTTTATGAAGAGTATGCAGGTATATGACCAAGTCAGCCAATTTGGCTAAGAAGAGCATCAACTTGACTCTCTATTACTAGGTTTACATGCCGTAAAACACTTTACGACCCATACCCTATCTCGTAGAAAATTCTAGTGAGCAGCAAAATTATGCTCTCCAGTCCACAAGCCAACTTTATGATTCATAGATCAAACTACAAGTCGTAAATGGGGCTCGTTGACCCCAGGTAAGTTTTGTTGAAAATTTTGCTAAGTGTTGAGGTTACTACGACCTACTCTATGAGTCGTAAAACACTTTACAACTCATAGAAAGGTCTTCTACATCCCTGCCTGGAATTAATTACTCACTGGAATTCTCTACGACTAGTAAATCACTTTACAAGTCATAACTGGTCTCGTAGACTTTTCTAGTAACAAAATTTTTTTGAACAACTGTTTTACGATGGCTTTTTACAACCCGTTTATCTACTACGGCCCATAAAGGTGCTTTCGTGAGACTCTTCTACAACTGAACTCAGATGATTTTTTGCATTTTAATTCCTAATTTGTGGGGCTAACCATGGTGCATATATATTTATATTTAAGGTACTATGGCTCCTAAAGCAAAACGCAATGAGAACCAAGCCATGTAGAGGAGGCTCAAGGAAGAGCCTTCTGAGGATGAGCAGGCCACTCAACTGAGTTGCACTTTAGAGGTGCTGAATGTCAGCCTGGATCTAGAAGCAGATAGACCACAAACCAGAGTCACTACTAGAGCTGGGCATACCTAGGCTCTTATTGCTTGCACTCCCTAGTATGAAGGGGGAGGCAGTGACAAGATCAATTTACCACAGAAGACTCTATCTAGAGAGGAGTCTCGCTCTGAGAAAGAGTCCTCCGTCGTAACTCAATCATCATTATCTACACCGGATGCTCTCACTATCCAGTGGTGTGTTGAGGACATGCGGGAGATCTATATAGAGGGCACACAGCTGAGAGAGTGGGGCAAGCCAACCCGCTCCATTTATAGGGAGCCCAGAGTCATCGCTGACTGACTTGATTGTGTCCCAGCCTCCAGGACATGATGATCAGATATGGACTCGAGTGGCTGACTAGGTCTCTTGGATGATACTCCCCGACCATGGTGAGGGAGTTCTATGCATCATATGCAACCACTATCTAGCTTACTCTTCCCAAGAGGAAGAAGCCCTTCGCTCAGCCCAAACTAAACGAGACGAGATTGAGGGGCCTGTGAGTGGATAAATCTGAGGCCACCATCTGTTATATGTTACTTGGTCCTGAGTTTCCTGCCCCCAAAATCCACAGCATACTTTGACTACAAGGTGGGGCAGATGAGGGACCCATTTGTGACAAAAAATCCTGAGCAAGCCACGTTGATGAGATGGGTGGCTAGATACATCACTGAGCAGGGTCTGGAACCTACTTAGGTTGCCATGCACATAGAGCCTATCGTCAAGGCTTCACTCAGTTTGGCCGCTAAGGTATGGTGGATGGTTGTTCATTCACGCATTTAGCCAACACTTGCTGATAACACTTAGACGCCAGAGAGTACAGTTTTGACTGCCAGCATCTTAGCTAGCTATGAGATTGATTGGGCCCACCTTATTGCTGAGCAGAATCATGATGTCGCACTGAAGAGGTCCATCTCCATCTCGTTCTCACACTTGATTTACAGGCTCTGTCTAGAGTCGAGGGTGGAGACACTACATCAGCTAGACCAGATGATTTAGGCCTAACGTACATTAGATCCTAGCCTGATCAAGGCTGAAGAGAACCTAGTGGCGCTCCGACAAGCACAACCTCCACCTATGCCTAAGATGTTTTCCTTAGCGCCACCATCTGAGGGTTCTTAGACTGTCACCATTACTACTTCTGTTGCTACTGAGGAAAGGCCCTGTAGCCCGAGGCAGTTGAGTAGAGGGGTCCCGCTATTCCTTTTCCTGCACCACACGCCACTACTTCACAGCCTACCACTGCGGGCATGATATACGTGTTTGCCATATCTATATAGGCCATGGCATAGAGGTTATCACATGTTGAGTCACAGTTGACTCAGCTTGTTCATCAGATCAGGACATGGGTCTACCAGGCAATACCAGACTCAAAGGGTCGAAGTTAGGCATTCATGGTCATTACTATCCAAGACCGTATATCTATTGTGGATACCCGCATCAATACCTTTGAGGATATGGTACAATAGAGATTGAGCGAGGCCCGACCTTCAGACTTTTTAGCTATGCAGATAGAGATCCAGTAGCTCTGAGCTGAGTTGACAACAGCACTAGTAGCACCAGTTGCACTACCATCTACTATACCTCCGATGTCGGTAGTTGACTTATTTTCTCTTGAAGAGCCTACCCAGTCTTCTCTTGGGATGTAACCCTGCACAAATGATGAGCCAAATGAGAGACATTTACATGCTAGGATGATAAAAGAGAAGGAGCTCAAGCTTGCCTTGAGGAGATCGAGGCATGATGAGGAGATAAGACAAGTTTGAGTGATGGAGCAGATGAGGGGTGCTGGCCCCTTAGGACAGAGTACCACTGCTGAGTAGACCAGCCCACAGGAGAAGGGTGGCTAGACTCAGCCACACACTAACGCTTAGGCACCTAGGTATGCTTTTGGCCCCTTATATTCTATTTTGTTTTGATATTTTGCATTGAGGACAATGCAAAACTTTTTCGATGGGGTATGGGTAGTTATGGGCCTCAGTGAAGTCTGAGTAGCTTGGGTCTATAACTACCTCCACTTTTGATCTCGGGGTTTTCTTGCTTGTGTTCTTTATCCCTGTGGATATTTAATTTCTATTGAACTGACAAGTTTAGGATGTTTAGATAATATTTATAGCATATAGTACCAATACTTGTGGCATATAACATGTTTTTGTGTTTTGTTTTAAAAATTGATACCCACCAAAATTTTTGATTAAAAAGTTAGATAGCAACCATGCATGTTTAGGTGCGTAATAATATATGTTCTGATAAGTGAGGATACATTAAGATAAAAAGCCTGATCTATGAGTTCTTTTTGTTTATATGTATGTAGTGCATTGTGAGTGTGAACATATTTGATAAATTCATGTGTTTTGTGCTAATTCAGAACTTGCACTGCTACTCTAAGTTATATTGTAGATTAACTGGATTAGGAAAGGATCTTTGGGTATTATTGTTAAATAGTTCATTTAGCCTAAAAATGACCAACCAAAATAATGACATAGTCCCTTGTTCCTAATGTTTGAGCCTAACATGTACCAACTCTTTCAAAATAGCTGATTAACCTATCCTTGTTAGTTGTAAAATCCTAAAATTTGCCCTGGTGTTTCCTTGAGCACTGTGTACCTTGACTTTGGCAAAAAGCCTAAGTCTAGGGTGATTACCAAAAGTGGCCCTAGGTTGGAGGATGGATATTGTGTACATCAACACCATCTAAAATCCTAAGTTTAGGGTGGCTGGTGTAAGGGTGAACCACAAAAATAAGGGGGGTGAGTTAGGAATACAGAAAAAAGAGAAAAATCACGTAACAGGTGCAATAAAAATAAGTAATACCTTAGATATGAGCTAGAAAGCAAAATGAAGTGTAAAAATAAGGCTAAACCTTAAAAAAATGAAAAGAAAGCACCCAGAAAAGCTTGAAATAGGAAAAAGGGAAAATAAGGTGAAAATAACAGAGTTAGTGGGGAAAAAGAGTAGAAAGCATAGTTTCAAGTAACTATTTTCCTATAATATCATACCAAAGCCCGCTTGTCATGACCCACACCTAGGGCTAGACGTAACACAGCGAATGGGGAACCCGAAGGCACCCCAAATAAGCCTTTTAGCATATCAATGATAGATCCTTGGTTGTGGAAGCAAAATAACAATAACAAGGGATATAATAAAAAGGGAAGTGGGACTAAGGGAAGTCTTTGATAATCATAAAACATGCAAGAGTCAAGCTCATAGCATAAGTACATCATAATATCTAACAACACCTCTAACATGGAAAGAAGCGGGAGCCAAGACAATTTTCGAGCTCACTCTCATAGTAATAAGTGTTCAACATGAAGAAGTTTCAATATAGAAAGAGTAATAAATATAGTGTCCTTGGACTTGAGGACTCACCAAAGCTTGCTTCAAAGGATCATACTAGCCACATGGAGGATGATCAAATGGTGTTTCGATCCCTACATGGTAATATCATGTAGGCATAGAGTATGCATTAGTAAATATGAATGTACTAAGTATGCGGTATACAATGTAACAAGACATAAGCCAACATAGTAAAAATCATAATCATAAGCAATATATATACAATCTCAATATGGCATGCATGACCAATGCTCATAATAAAACATGCTTGTAAACCATTCAACTTGCATACTAAATAATTTATATGTGGGAATAGACCCTAACCGACAAAAGTAAGACCGAGCAAGATATAACTTGGGATCCCGATGATTCCTCTCATTGGTAAAGAGGTGGTCAAGTTGCCAAGGTAAACCACACTTCACCTTATGGGAGCCTATTCCATTTTGGAGAAGTAACCCCCCATATGGGAACCTATCAATTTTGGGAGAGATTTCATGATCAAGTGCACTAAATGGATCCATTAGTAAAGCAAGGGTATAATATAATCCTATGTTGGCACATAGTTTGTGCAAAGGAGTATGGACCCTTGAAGATAATCCATACCGACATCCAATCCATCGGTGCTAAGTCTAATCCCGCGGAATACTTGAAATAACCATAACTATGATAACTTGTAAGAATAATGGAAACATGAGATGAGTAGCTCTTAAACATGCTTGACCTCTACTGGTTAGCCTAACTTGAAACATGAGAGTAGATTATAATTATACATGAACCCTTGCTTTAACATGAATGGCTCACAAAAGGTTAAAAAATCTTGAAATAGGGGTTTACTTGATACTTGCATAATCATAGATACTTTTCATGAATTCAATACATACTTGAAAGCCCTTAATCATCATTTAGTCACTTCACATGTAAATCATGTAGTAGATCATTAATAACTTGAGAATTCTTGACTTGAAATTTTATCAAACACTTGGTGGGTTCATGATACTAGTTCAAAATCATGCAATTCAAGAGTGAAATAGGATGAGTAAACTCAATGTAAATTAATCCACCAACATGTAGTTAAACCCTCATGTAGGGTACCTTGAAATCTATCATCAAATCTCATAATAGATCATAGTTTCATAGCTCAAAACATGCATAGTCTCAATAGACAAAATAAAATTCATGGTATAAGCGTAAAATATATATTCATGCACAATCAACATTATTTGATAAAACCCCAATACATTTCGTGTTCATATTTCATAATAAGAGATTCCCATAAGTAACACAACTTGAAAACATGCACTTTTCATAAAAAGGAAGATTAGGCTCCATTGGTGAAAGATGGATGAAAACCACATACCTCAAACTTGGGTATTCTTGAGATAAGCTTGAAGATAATCCTTGAGTTCTTAAGTTAGGCTTGAAATCCTTGAAATTTGAATGGGAATTTTGATATAAGTGTTGGAGAGGTTTTAGAGAGGTTTTTGGAGTGATATAAAGTTGAGAAATGGCTAAGTATAGGTTACTTCAACATGTAAATGGGCATGGGGCCATGACCCCATTTCCCTCAAGCCGAAACAGAACTACAGTTTCCAAAAAATTTTATGAAAATTATTTTTTGCTAGGGGTCTTCTAAAATCCAGGTTATACCCATGTCCCACTCAATTTCGCCCATGATCATGAATATGAAGTCAGATTTTTGATTTCATGTATAGATTTTGAGATATATGAAAATTATGATTATGGGCATTTTCGAAGCACAATTTGGGGCGTTTCACCGGTGAACCTACGTTACAAGACTAGACAATCCTAAAGTGATCCTACTCCAGTTAATTGAAGGTTTGAGTCATGAGTATAGGGGCAAGCCTATGGTATTAGTCATTATGCATGAATACCGTTTGTGAGAGAGAGTGAGTTTGTACAGTCCCAATGATAAACATGAGAACATCATTGAGTGTCATATATGGGACTTCTTTCTGTGAGGGCACTTGCATCGCATTGGTAGCAGTAGACTTGGTCGGTGATGGTGGATTATTGATAATACCTAACTTGTCATAATTTTGTTGTCACATGCACCCATTTGTATTAGTTTACTAAATAGCTATCTAGTGCTGTTCAGAGAAGTTGGTGTCGGTATCTGAGTCTTAGATTTATGTGATGTATGCCATTAAGTTGAGGTCTATGTTTACTGTATTGTCTATAAAGATTGATTCCGTCACTTGAGGACAAGCAACAATTTTAAGTTGAGGGTCCTGATGTGCTGCCAAAATACAACATGTTTGATGCTTAAAGCTTGAAATTTTGTATGTTCAGAATGCGATGTTCGTGGATTATATGTATTTTTTGTGTTTATGTGTGCAGGATTACAAGTTGGCCATGATTTTGGGTAAGTTACAGAAGTTGTTGCAGATTTACTATTATAGGAGACCCTCTACGGGTGGTCGACCATTCTACTGGCCATAAAGAGGTTTCATGAAGAATTATAGGGAGGGGCTGATTTTTGGAGTTGATTCTACGAACATGCAGATGGGATGTAGATTAGTTTATGAGTCGTAGAAGATGTTTCGTACCCTGAGGATCAGAGAATAAAGACTTTCTGAAGTTCATCAGATGAGACCCCCTTTATGGGTCGTAATCCATTGTACAAGTCGTAAAGGGGTGTCGTAAAGAGAAAGTCTAGTTTTCCAGGTTGTACAAGACCCCAATTACGGGGTGTAACGAGCTTTCGCATGACATGCCGACCAGTTCTCCTAAGTCTTTAGGATTTGAATTTTAATTATTATAAATAGGTTTTTTATGTTATTTTTCATAAGTTCTAGTCAATTTTTATAAGTTTTAACGTAGTACTCAGAGAGCTCAATATTTTGAGAGAGAAAATTGTAAGAGAGTCTTTGAGAACACTTGTGGTTGAATTTAATTCTAAAGCTTGTGATTCTAATTGAATTGGATTGCTTGTTCTTAAATCTATTGTGTAAGTGTTCAATTATGTCTTCTCAATTCATAATTTTTGCATCTACACATAGCATGAATAGCTAAATCCGCAACTAGGGTTGTGGGAACTATGAAGAACTAACAAGGTAAAACCGGATCATTCACAATTCTCTGAAAGTGTATATGCATGTATTAATTAATTAATTAATACTAAACATGAAAAACGAAGAGAATTAGTTAATACATGCATGCAAACTTTCCAAGAATTATGAACTATCCGATTTTACCTTGTAAGTTCTTCATAGTTCCCACAACCCTAGTTGTGGATTTAGCTACTCATGCTTTTTGTAGATGCAAGTTATGAATTGGAAGAACATAATTGAACACTTGCACAATTGAATAACTTCAAAGAGAATCACAAGATTAAAGACGAAATGAAAGTACAAGTGTTCTCAAAATCTCTCCAATGTAATATCACTATTTTCTCTCTCTAATTACTTAGTTTTTTTAGTACTATGTGAAAAGTTATGAAAAATAACCTAAAATACTAATTTATAATAAGTAAAATACAAGTACTAAACGAAATAAGATAACTGGTCGGCACGCTCACGAAAGAGGTTTATGGGCCGTATTGCTTTCCATGGCCCATAATTGAGGTCTCGTACAATGTTGCTAAAAATTTGGATTTTAAGTTGATGACACCCCTCTATGACTCGTAAAGTGGTTTATAACCCGTAAAGGGGTTTCTTCTGATGAATCTTCAGAAAGTCCCATTCTCTGATCCTTAGGGCACGAACCATGGTCTATGACTCGTAAATCAATCCACGACCTGTCTGCATGTTTGTAAAACCAACTTTAAAAAATCAGCTCCTCACTGGAATTGTCCAAGAAACCACTTCACGACCCGTAGAATGAACTACGACCCATAAAAGGTCTTCTACTGCATAAAAAATTAGCAACTTCTGTATTTCTTCCCAAAATCAACACCAAACGTGGAATGTTGCAAATATAATACAAAAAAATATTAAAGCAACAATCATCGCATTGAGAGCAAATAAAATTCCAAGTTTTAAGCATCAAATGTTCTGTATTTTGACAACACATCAACACCCTCAACTTAAAATTGTTGTTTGTCCTCAAGCGACAGACTCAATATACATAGGCAATATAGTAACACAAAGACCTCAACACAATGGCGTACATCATATCAATTCAAACTAAGATACCACACCACCTTTTCAAAGTAGAATCAGATAGCATCTGACAAACCAATACAGATTAGTGCATGTGAAACAACTATGACAAGTGAGGTACTGTCAACAAACCACAACTACTAATTAAGTCTAATTCTTACAATGCAATGCAAATGCCCTTACAAAAAGAAGTCTCATATCTAACACTCAGTGATGTTTTCATGTATAAGCTAGGGATTATGTAAAATCAGTCTCTCTCACAATAGATATTCATGCATCATGCCTAATACCATAGGCTTGCCCCTATACTCATGATTAAGACCTTCAACCACTTGGACTAGGATCAATTTAGGAGTTTTTAGGCTTGTACTGTAGGCTCAGGGGATTTGGTATGGCAGTTTGGGAACATAGTGACTAATAGCCCTCCTTGACATCACATTTTTCTACATTTTTACCCTACCAACTCTGTTGTTTTGTTTCTTTCTCCCTTTCTCCTATTTCATGTTTTTTTGGGTACTTTCTTTTCATTTTTCAGCTTTTTTCCTTGCTTTTGCACATTATTTTTCTTTATAGCTCGCAACTAAGGCATCACTACTGTTTCTTGCACCAGTACATTATTTTTCTCCTTTTTCTCTGAACATCACTAACTTCCCCCTTATTTTTGTTTTTCACCGTTACACTAATCACCCTTCAACTTAGGCTTTTGGCCTAAG